>CM037783.1:66920930-66957745 GCA_021229015.1 Solen grandis | reverse complement strand
TGTAAACATGTTTTTGTTCGATTGTTTCTTGTTTTTCGTGACAACATGCTTCATTTGCGAGGTCTATGCGGTCTCATGAAGGGACATTGGGATTCCCATCCCAACTGTCTCTCTTTTACGGGTTGTTCCGCAGAGAATACCTGTTCGTTCTGTTCCCCCTTGGGACAGGATGTTTGCGATCTGGCCCAATCCCATTTTCCCTACTTTTCTTGAAAGTGGAGACGACAAAATTGCCGTCTTACTCAAGCGAGAGTTCGGGATTTTTAATCCCCCGCCGCGAAGCAGGAGGGGGTAATAGGAATGGCCTTCGTCTGTCTGTCTGTCTGTCCGTCTGTCCGTCCGTCTGTCTGTCCACTCAAATCTGGATCCCGCAATAACTTAATAACTAAGCAAGCTAACTTGATGAAACTTGGTTTATGACTAGATGCCAAAGTGTAGATTATGCACGTCTTTTTATTTTTGTTCTTTGACTAAAATTGTGGTTGCTATGGTAACGGAAATAGTGAAAATATGGCAAAAATGGGATCCCGCGATAACTTTATAACTAAGCAAGCTAACTTGATGAAACTTGGTATATAGTAATTACATTTTTTTTTTTTTTTTCGACAAAATTGTGGTTGCATAGTGAAAATATGGCATATTGAGTCAAGGTGGAGGCGGTAGGGGACTTCATGTGTTGCATACAACACCAGTTACTTGTTTTCTTGTGTAACTCTTCAAACATAAAAAGTTATCTGTCAGTTCTATCAAGGGTTACAGGGCTATGTTATCTAACACCCTCTAAGTCTGTAGATCATTTTCAATTGGTAATGATGCATATCTCTCAGAACTCATACGGTCTTTTGAACTGGCTAGACCTATTTTTTTGCTCCCTTACTCCCAAGTGGGGATTTGACTTGTGTCTTCTGGTCACTCACCAAGGCACCTTATGAACCATGAAGCCTTGCCTCACTTTTTTTCTTCTTGCCATGGCTTCCTCTAAGAGAAGATGTTGTTTTATTGGGGTTTACCGTCACTGCGATTGTATTTCAATCATATAGCGACGTCCAGCTAATTACAGGTGGAGGAAGACCCTGAGTACACAGAGGTAACCGGGTAGAACCACCGACCTACCGCAAGCCAGCTGGAAGGCTTCCTCAATTGAAAAATCCGAAGTCCCTACCGGGATTCTAAGAGAAGAAGTGAATTACATGCCTGTTTTCTCCGCTTTAATAGGTTAGATGGTTCAGTTTTGTTACATTACGTTCCTCCCCAAAAATCAGCTCCCTTCGGTGTGCCACCTCCAGTGGTTATACAAAGTCTAGCAAAGTCTTGTGGTTTTGATGGCACCGACAGACTACTCTGTCCAGTCAGGTCTCTGAAGTTTTGAGGATGTTCTTAAGGCGCTTATTGGAAGTCTCCTTCCACTTTCTCCTCATTCTACCTGAGATCCTTTCTCAGGACAAGCTGACAATATTCAGGCTCTGGGCCCCATAATTGCCTCTCAGAGAGTTGTGTAGTCTTTTTTCTCCAAGGTTCATTCCCCATGGTACGACCTTTGCTCTTGGTCAGCTCCGGTATTGTTTGTATTTTCATATGTCTTACCTGCTTTTTCGATCATTCTGATCAATTTCCCTCTTCTTCAAGACTTGGCCCCTTCAGATTCTTTACAAGATATACAAAGTCCCACATTCCACCCCCCACTTGCCTTTATTGACTATCCTTTGGTTATGACTTCTACAGAATTGAGTAGGCATGCGCAAAGGGAAATTACATCATAGCAATATCCTGGCACCTTGGGACAAGTTTAATTTACTGGACTCTGTTTTGGAAGCTGGTAGTAGCGTAATAGACAGACATCTGGGTTATAACAGGTAAGTATTAACTAATTAAAATTAGTTTTACTGAAAAAACTACATACTGTGCTCTATCTTGAGACAGTTCTGACAAAACAAAAGCAAGGAGACAATAAGTTTTCAATTTTGGGAGCATGTGATGGGGGATATACAGGTGTTATCTTGGGAGTCCTTGTGAAGAATCTAATTCATTTACCTATACAAAACACTAATTAGCTTAAAGCAGCTTATTCACAGATGGTTATTGACTAGGAATTTGATTATAACTATACATGTTTGTGTTACAAAATATGGGCAGTTTCCCCATCATAGGCATTACCTTCAAAATACCTTCGGAATTTAAACTATATTTAGAACTATTAAACCTATATCTAAATTTTCTATTTTCATTTGCCGTCATTTTGCTGATCAAATTCACATACTCTTTCCGCACTCATTGGCTGAACTTAATAATATAGCCTACCCTGCACTGGTGAAGAGGCCATGTTGTGGAACATGTCATGTGGTACTACAAGTACCTGCTTCGGGACACTGTATCTTATATTGATCTCGCCAAAGTTGCATTTACAAATATAGTATTTTCCTGTGCAATGTGGCCCACACTTGCTGAGTTGACCTCAACAACATTAACAAGGGAGAGTAGAAAATCATTTTTTTTACTTTCTACCAATCATCTGTGAACAAGCTGCTATAATCATTTAGTTAGCACATGTGGTTAGAAAGTTTAGCAATTTACAGAGATGACTTTGTGCTAGTGTTTGAGATAGGTTTTGCATTTCGTCTGTACTGCAGGGTCTAAAATGTGGAACATTTAATGTTGTGTGAAAGGGATTCATCATTTAACCTTTTTTTGTCATGTTCATCTGCTTGTGTTTCAGTCATTTTCAAAGTTGGACAAACTAATTGATTTTTTTTTTTACAGAAAATTTTCTGCCATACTCATTTGTGATCTATTTGGTTCTATATTCTCAGAGATATTATGATAAAACGTCTTTTAAAGAGAGTGTTTTCACCTTGCTTTCCTTCAGGTAGTCAGATGAAAATGTCTTCATAGATTAGAAAAAATGGAGGAAATCGTTCACAAAAAATGAATAAAATAAAATATTCAGTTATATTTAGGGACACTCATGAGAAAAATCAAGGTTGAGGTATAATTTTGCTGTTTGCTTGAGAATATCTCTATTGATTGACAGAAATCCAAAGTTTAAGGATATGTCTGGATGCATTGTAATTTTCTTTGTAGCTTGAGGAAAGTGTTATTTTACATTGCTCTGTTATTACATGATATGTGATTTGTGCATGGCCAAATTCTGTTTGTGTTCTAGAAAGGTTAAAATTATCCTCTTTTCTGAAATGCAGAATTTTGTAATAAGTTGAGTTTGAAAAGATAAATTCTTGTTTCAGAAATTGCTTTTCTGGATGGCTGCCAGTGATAAAAAAGAATTGTTACAAGAAATTATTTTGTGCTGAATATAGGCAGTGTAGCTTGTAAACTCTTGAAATACTCTAAATACTGAGTATTTCCATTATGCTTTTTATGTTGTTTTCAAGACAACCATAGTGAAACATTGGGTATGTGATACTTATATACATGTATATAAGTCTCTTACCTATCTGAAAAAGATGAAAATTGGATTTGCAGTTTAAGTATTAAATTTTTATCAAAATGAGAAATGTAGTCAAAGTTAAATCTAGAAATAACCTCTAAGCCTTAGATGTTATTTAGTCTTAAACTTGAAATATAATATACATGTAGATGTCAGTAGTTGTCTTACTAATTCCTTGACACTGTTCATGTTATTACATACTGCTGCTCTGGTCATGCTGAGTTACCGGACTGAAACCTTGACCTTTACTTAACATTGTAAAATAAACGTTAGATTGGATTTCTGTAAATGAGCTTGTCCTCTCTTTATATTTTACTTGTTTAACTAATACCCCCATCACATACACGGATTTTCTTACGAGTCCTTACGGATTGCCAACTCGTAGTCAATCGCAAGCATCCGTAAATAGCTCGTTGGTATCCGTTAATAACTCGTCACAACTCGTAGACAATCGTGAGGATCCGTGATAAGAGAGGCAAATTTTTTGACATGTCAAAAATTTTCTTGCGATTGTTCACGGATTACATTTTCCGTAAAGAACTCGTAAATTACTTGTAACAATCTGTAAGTATCGTAAACCGGTCGCAACAACACGTAACCCTCCGTAAACTACTCGCAAGAATCCGTAAATGTCTCGTTAACAATTTGTTTTACGATTTGTTACGGTTAGTTTACGATTTGTTTACGGATTATTACGAGTGCTTAATGATGAGTACGATTTCATTCACGTCATGCTACAATAGTTTTACGGATTTTTTTTTTTACGTATAGTTACGAGTACTTTACGAATACATACGTATACTTTACGATTTAGGACAGGTATAGAAGCTGCAAAATCGAACAGTTCCTTTCAGTTGTTGAAGGAGCAATTGTAGAAATCGTTGATATAACTGCAATCTGTTTCTCTCATATGCCATGTTGTCTTGCTGGATGTCAGTTGTCGAATGATGATACATAGAGAATTGCACATTTTTTTAAAAAAAAAAAAACGTAACTTAATTTGCTCGTATTTATCCGTGGTTACTCGGAACAAATCGTAGATGTTTGCCGTAAATACATCGTAATAACTCGTAATAAACCGTAAATGGCTCGTAATTACTCGTAACCACTCTTAAATCGCTCATAAAAGTGGCCAAATCGTAATGATTTGTGTACTTTTACGATTTGTGCCATATGTAAGGATTAGTAAGAAAAATCTGTGTATGTGAAGGTAGCATTAATAGAAATAAATTAAACAAGAATGTGCAGAGCATAATGATGCATAATTGCTAAATCTATTTCAATGTGAAGGCCACTAGTCTTGAACTCCAAGAATATTTTAACACAAGTTAATTTAAGATGACTCATCACATAAGTATATACATGTAACACACTTTTTGTGAGAGAAGATAACTAATCTTGAAGTCTAGAATGTAAATGAAAGTAACACAACCTTTTGCTTTTATTTTTGCTTTTTTATTGATGGACAACAGATTCCTTTGACTATCATATTCCCACCTTCTCAAACATGATACTTAAGTGGAACCTTACTTATTCATTTGACTTAATCTGAATGATTAAGGCTTTGATTAATTTCCAGTTCTTACATTCTAAAAATGGAAAATTTTAAGACAATAATATCAATGTCTCATAATGATGCGGTGGCTGGGTGGTTGGGCGGCTTACAGTGATGTTGTCCGCTCTCTAATTCAAACAAACCGATGTTCAATAAACTTGGTAGCAATGTATATGGGTGCAATATCTTAGTTTCTTTTGATAACCAGCCAGATTGTCCAAGACACTCCGGAGTTATGGCCCTTGAATTGATGAAAAACGGTTAAATAAACAGTGTCTGCTCTCTAACTCGAAAAATATGAACTGATCTCTACCAAACTTGGTCACAATGTATATGGGCTCACTATCTCTGTACCTTTTTTTAAAACCAGCCAGATTGTCCAAGACACTCAGGAGTTATAATTGCCCTTGAATCGAAGAAAAATTGCTGATTTAACAGTGTCTGCTCTTTAACTCTAACAAACATGAACCAATCTTTACCCAACTTACCAAACTTGGTCGAAATGTGTATAGGCACAATATCTCGGCCAAGTTCAATAACCAGCCAGAATGACCAGACTCTCAGGAATTATGGCCCTTGAATTGATGAAAAATTGCTAAATGAACAGTGTCCACTCTCTTACAAACATGATTTGATATTATCCAAACTTGGTCACAATGTGGAAGGGCACAATATTGTAGCTAGGTTTGATAACCAACCTAAATATCTTGAACATTCCAGAATATTGGCCCTTTAATTGATAAAAAAAAATGCAAAATTAACAGTGTCTGCTCTCTAACTCTGACAAAATTAATGTGAATCGATTTTTACCAAACTTTGTCACAATGTGTATTGGCACAGTATCTCAATCGAATTTGAAAACCAGTCAGAATATCCGGAAACTTTAGTATAATGACCCTTGAACTGATAAAATGGCAGGATGGGCAAATTTTGCAATAACCAGCACGAGATCTTATTTATTGTGTATATTGAAATAAAAAATGGTGGCTTTATGATTCCTAATATTGGACTGACAACATCAGCAGTATATGATGTTGATAACATGATAACTGATTGTGGTGTGAGGTTTAAGAATATTTTCAGAAAAAAAAAGTATCATGTTTTTTCCTAACGGAATTTCACCAGATCACCTCTATTTGTTGTGATAATATAAATCAAATTCTTTGTCAGTGATCATGCTTCATGAGAAGAAGGCAAAATATTTATATCATAAATTTAATTTCAACCAATCATCTGTGAAAGAGCTGCTTTAAAGTTAAGCATTAATGGTTATGATTAAAATGTTTCATATTCCACAATATTCATCAGGCAGAATCACATGTCTGGATATGCTACTGATTAAGTGGAGTGATAGAGTTTAATCAGCTATGTCAACATCTACTAAAACGGTAGTATTCAGAATGTCCCTTTCTTCTCTTTCTCTCTCTCACTTTTCCTTTTCTCTCTCCTATCTTTGAGTGTGAATACTTCTTTGCTGATTATTAATTATAATCCAGTTGATCTAACTTTTTTGTGACATATGGGATTTAATTTTCTTCATGATTCTGTCAATAATGACAGAACTGTCATTAGACAAACATTAAACCAAGCAGGGGGTTTATCCGATTATTTGCATTAAATAACATTTGTGACCCAATAACTAGATAACTAGAGCTGGTTCATATGGACTGTAGGATGCTTGGATGGTGTACATTGTCATCGATTATTTCTGTAGTTTATTGATCTCTGTCCCATATTTGAAAGTATGTATTATACAGTAACAGAGAATATTTTAATACATTATTTTTAAATTCAAGAGACAACTACTATGGGTAGGAAGTACAAGGATAAATGTAACTTGGACAACCCACTTATATAGGTTCCTTGACTCTCGTGTCATGGATATATCCCCTTTTTATTGAAGTCCCCCTCTCCCCATATGGCAAGGATTGGCAAGTCTGGTTCCTACTGATCTCTCAAAGCCGTGACCATGTGAATAGTGTGTGAATGTGATATTCAGTACAGTGTCAAGTCTTCAATGGCTTTACTTGTTTTATATAAGTATCTAAGCTTCTCCACAACTTCCATTTTTAGCTCACCTGAGCGCAACGTGCTCATGGTGAGCTTTTGTGATCGCCTTTTGTCCGTCGTCCGTGCGTGTGTGCGTCCGTCATCAACAATTTCTTTTAACAACATCTCCATCTAAACTACTCACTGGAATTTGATAAAACTTCACAGGAATGTTCATTATGGGGCCCTTTACCAAAGTTGTTAAAATTATTTTGATTGGTCAAAAATCTAGGTCACAGGAGCTAAAAATAGATTTTAAAAATGAAAATTTTAAAAATCTTCTTCTCCGAAACCACAAGGCCTAGCCTTTTGATTTTTGGTATGTAGCATGATCTTATGACTCTCTACCAAGATTGTTCAAATTATGGCCCTGGGTTCAAATTGACCCCGCCCCAGGGGTCACTTGATTTAACATAGGCTAATATAGGAAAAACTTGAAAAATCTTCTTCTCAGAATCCACATGGTCTGGAGTTAAGATATTTGGTGTGTAGCATTGTCTAGTAGATCAAAACCAAGTTTGTTCAAATCATGGCCCTGGGGTGAAATTTGGCCCCGCCCCAGGGGTCACCTGATTTTTCATAGGCTAATATAGGAAAAACTTGAAAAAATCTTCTTCTCAGAAACCACAAGGTCTGGAGTTTAGATATTTGGTATGTGACATGGGCTAATAGACCTCTACCAAGTTTGTTAAAATTATGACCCTGGGGTCAAAATTGGCCCCACCCCAGGGGTCACTTGATTTAACATAGGCTAATATAGGAAAAACTTGAAAAATCTTCTTCTCAGAAACCACAAGGCCTGGGGTTTAGATATTTGGTGTTCAGCATTGTCTAGTAGATCACTACCAAGTTTGTTCAAATCATGGCCCTGGGGTCAAATTTGGCCCCGCCAAATGGTCATCTGATTTTACATAGGCTAATATAGAAAAAAACTTGAAAAATCTTCTTCTCAGAAACCACAATACCTGGAGTTTAGATATTTGGTATGTAGCATTGTCTACTGGGTCTCTACAATGTTTTTACAAATCATGACCATTGGGTCAAATTTGGCCCCACCAAAGGGTTCCCTGATTTTACATAAACTAATATAGGAAAAAACTTGAAAAATCTTCTCAGAAACCACAAGGCCAGGTGTTTAGATATTTGGTGTGTAGCATTGTCTAGTGGATCTCTTCTACGTTTGTTCAAATCATGGCCCTGGGGTCAAAATTGGCCCCACCCCAGGGGTCACTTGATTTAACATAGACTAATATAGGAGAAACCTGAAAAATCTTCTTCTCAGAAATCACAAAGCCTGGAGTTTAGATATTTGGTATGTGACATGGGCTAATAGACCTCTACCAAGTTTGTTCAAATCATGAATCATGCATTGTCTAGTGGATCTATATTTAGTTTGTTCAAATCATGGCCCTGGGGTCAAATTTGGCCCCGCCATTGGGGTCACCTGATTTTACATAGGCTAATATAGAAATAACTTGAAAATTCTTCTTTTTAGGAAACTAGAAAACACATGGCCTGGCGTTTAGATATTTGGTGAAAATTGGCCCCGCCCCAGGGATCACTTGATTTTACATAGACTTATTTTGGAAAAAAGCTAGAAAAATTTCTTCTCAAAAACCACAAGGTCTGGAGTTTAGATATTTGATATGTAACATGGGGTAATAGACCTCTACCCAGTTTGTTCAAATCATGACCTTGGGTCAAAATTGGCTCTGCCCCAGGGGTCACTTCATTTTACATAGCCTAATGATATCAGGTGAGCGATCCAGGGCCATCATGGCCCTCTTGTTAATAAAAATGTTACTGTATTACACACGGTCAGATTAGGTGCAGTTACGTATAAGGCGCATCCTAATTTTCAGGGTAACTTATTTGAAAAAAAAAATCATTTATCGTATCGTATGCGGCGAAATCTTATTTTGAAATTTGTGCCGTCATACATTTTGACAGACTGAAAGCTATCCGTATGTCACCAGGCTAATCATACAGTGAACCGTTTTATTTACACATGGCATAAGATTACCGTTAGACTGTTACATTAATGAGGGGTAGGATTTTCATAACATGACATTACTCAACCGAGTCCCAGCATTCTAACACTGGGGACCATTGTCACCTGTCAAAATTCTTCCAACTAACAAACATTACGTAACAATTGCCACCTGTCAAGTTTCTCCTATACATGATGAGGTCCCATAAAATCTGTAAAATAAACTTGTTTGTTTATATTGAAAATGGCTTCCATGAAGTTGTTTCAGTTTCTCACGATCATTTTATCATGAAATATACCAGTGGGATAACTAATAAGAACAAAAGCAATAACCTGGTATTATTAATCATTGTTTTTTATAGACTTTGTGGCATATTATCATATTCATTGGCTTTCAGTATATCCATTTTCTGAGATCGTATACCGGTAAATTTCACTTTTCGGTGATTGAAAAAAGAAACCTGAAAAGCTGTATATCACCATATAAGGCACACCCAAACCTGGAAAAAAGTGTGCCTAATCTGCCAGTGTTTACGGTATAAAAAGTAAATGAAAAAAAAGTCAGTATGATAATGCCAAATTAAGGAAATTGACAACAGTAAGACAAGTGAACATCATAGAATGACAACTGCACCACACAGCAAGTCAAGTGGACATCACAGAATGACATTTGCATTACACCGCAAGTCAAGTGGACATCACAGAATGACAACTGCACCACACACAGCAAGTCAAGTGGACATCACAGAATGACAACTGCACCACACAACAAGTCAAGTGAACATCACAGAATGACAACTGCATCACACAGCAAGTCAAGTGGACATCACAGAATGACAACTGCACTACACAGAAAATCAAGTGGACATCACAGAATGACAACTGCATCACACCATAAGTCAAGCGGACATCACAGAATGACAACTGCATCACACAGCAAGTCAAGTGGACATCACAGAATGACAACTGCATCACACCATAAGTCAAGTGGACATCACAGAATGACAACTGCACTACACAGAAAATCAAGTGGACATCACAGAATGACAACTGCATCACACCATAAGTCAAGTGGACATCACAGAATGACAACTGCACTACACTGCAAGTCAAGTGGACATCACAGAATGACAACTGCACTACACAGAAAATCAAGTGGACATCACAGAATGACAACTGCATCACACCATAAGTCAAGCGGACATCACAGAATGACAACTGCATCACACAGCAAGTCAAGTGGACATCACAGAATGACAACTGCATCACACCATAAGTCAAGTGGACATCACAGAATGACAACTGCATCACACCATAAGGTGGACATCACAGAATGACAACTGCATCACACCATAAGTCAAGTGGACATCACAGAATGACAACTGCACTACACAGAAAATCAAGTGGACATCACAGAATGACAACTGCATCACACCATAAGTCAAGCGGACATCACAGAATGACAACTGCATCACACCATAAGTCAAGCGGACACCACAGAATGACAACTGCATCACACAGCAAGTCAAGTGGACATCACAGAATGACAACTGCATCACACCATAAGTCAAGTGGACATCACAGAATGACAACTGCACTACACAGAAAATCAAGTGGACATCACAGAATGACAACTGCATCACACCATAAGTCAAGCGGACACCACAGAATGACAACTGCATCACACAGCAAGTCAAGTGGACATCACAGAATGACAACTGCATCACACCAAAGTCAAGTGGACATCACAGAATGACAACTGCATCACATATAAAATCAAGTGGACATCACAGAATGACAACTGCATCACATATTAAATCAAGTGGACATCACAGAATGACAACTGCATCACATATTAAATCAAGTGGACATCACAGAATGACAACTGCATCACACAGCACCACACAGGAAGTCAAGTGGACATCACAGAATGACAACTGCACCACACAATAAGTCAAGTGGACATCACAGAATGACAACTGCACTACACAGAAAATCAAGTGGACATCACAGAATGACAACTGCATCACACCATAAGTCAAGCGGACATCACAGAATGACAACTGCATCACACAGCAAGTCAAGTGGACATCACAGAATGACAACTGCATCACACCATAAGTCAAGTGGACATCACAGAATGACAACTGCACTACACAGAAAATCAAGTGGACATCACAGAATGACAACTGCATCACACCATAAGTCAAGTGGACATCACAGAATGACAACTGCACTACACAGTAAATGAAGTGGACATGACAGAATGACAACTGCATCGCAAGGCAAGTCAAGCAAACATCACATAATGACAACTGCACCACCCAGCAAATCAAGTGGACATCACAGAATGACAACTGCACTACACAGTAAATAAAGTGGACATGACAGAATGACAACTGCATCGCACAGCAAGTCAAGCAGACATCACAGAATGACAACTACACCACACATCAAATCAAATGGACATCACAGAATGACAGCTGCATCACACAGCAAGTCAAGTGGACATCACAAAATGGACCCCCATCCAAGCTTTAGTGATGGATGGGGGGCATTATTTGAGTAAGCCGGAGGCTGAGCATGTATACACTGCATATTCGCTCATGCGCTCTACACCGACCGCTATTTAAAGATCTCACGTGACTGGCCTCACTCTGGCCAATTGGAGAGACCCCTAATCATTCTTAAAAGACTGAATTTGTTGTGAATAAAAATGGGAGGGAAATCCTATTTACACCAGGGTCGGGTGTATACATGCTCAGCCTCCGGCTTACTCAAATAATGCCCCCCATCCATCACTAAAGCTTGGATGGGGGTCCATTATTTTTCATAAGCCTTCGGCATCACATGTATACACTGCATCTTTAAAGAACAACAAATTCATTCAATTATACTAGTATTATTCACAATAATACAATAATCAATTCATGACCTCAGCACTGCTTGCGCAAACTGGACATCTGTCTCAGTTTCTCTAAAGTAAAAATCGAAAAAGGTCTTGGCCCCTCTCCAGTCAGCCGTTCCAAGAATCTCCTGGATAGAACACCCCGCACGTCGTGCCGCAGACACAGAGGCTGATCGGAATGAATGGGCCCGAAACTGATCGTCCACACCGGCTCCCTCCAGGACACCCCTAAGCCACCTTGCTAGGGTACTGGTTGACACCGGCCTGTAATTTACATACGACACAAATAACTGGTCATCTTTTCTGTGTTTAGCTGTGACAGATAAATATTGCAACAATGTATGCATAGGACATAGTTTCTCATCCTCATAATGCACCACTTTCAATTCAAAAGATTTCCCTCTTCTGGAGGTCTTCAACATATCTGTGAAAACAAATCTGATCTCATTTCCTAGTTTGCACAAATTTGAAATCTTCAACGCAACTAAAGTCTGCGACCTAGCAGCTGTTGATAACGCAATCAAAGCTACAGTTTTCCAAGATAGCAACTTCAAATCATCAGTATCCAAAGTTCTGAGAAATGTCAACACCTTACCTACATCCCAAGTATACCTATACCTAGGCTTAGGTGGACACTTTAATGCCACACCCTTCATAAACCTTGACAACAGGGTGGGGCTAGCACACCATTTATGACCAAGAATCATCAGAGTCTGCAAAATAACACACTTATGTGTATTGATCACACTGTAAGACTTCTTCAAGAAATCAAGGAAGCTTAAGTAAGCTAGAACATCCTCTTCAGAGGCACAAGAGGGATCTGTTTCCCTGACACTACACCAAAGACACCATCTCCTCCAGGCCAAGTCATACTGCTTCCTGGTACCTTTACCCCATGACTGCAGTATGCAGTCAATTGCTCTCTCCGAAACCTTTCTACCTTGCAGATATTGCCTGATATGGTCATCCCGACCAGCACCATGGACCTCCGAAGTGGATGCAGTTCCCCGGTTTCCAGAGACAGCAGATCCTTGTGCCTTGGAAACCTGACAGGAAATGAAACAATACAAGATATCAGCAAGGGAAACCACATCTGAGCAGGCCAAAACGGAACCACAATCAAAGCCTCGTCCACCTTATCATCAATCACCTTGTTGACGATTTTACTAATTAACCTGAATGGTGGAAAAATAAATGGTTTCAAACCAGTCCACTCAAATGAAAAAGCATCAGCCTTGAATGCATCTGGCTCTGGGTACCATGAAACAAAACAATCCAACTGTTTGTTTAACCTTGACGCAAACAAATCAATCTGAGGGTAAAAACCTAAATGACCACAGATCCTTTGAAAAATTTCTTTCTTTAATTTCCATTCTGAGGAATGTGCAAAATTCCTGGACAAATGATCTGCCTGAACGTTAAGCAATCCTGCTACATGTACAGCAGAGAGATATATATCTCTAACCAAACACCATTCCCAAATTTCCTTTGCTAAATGATCCATCTCAACTGAACACATTCCTCCCATACTGTTAACATAGGACATAGCCACAGTACTGTCTGTCTGGGCCTGCACATGAACACCAGTCATATCCTTACAAAAACACTTCAGAGCAAAGAAAATGGCTAATAGCTCCAAAAAATTGATATGAGCCGAAGATTCAGACTGAGACCATCTGCCTCTAGAACCATAACCAAGGGTTGGGGAATAACACCCAAACCCAGCCATGGAAGCATCTGACTGGAAAATAAACCCAACTGGCCCTGGCCTAATGTGTTTTCCATTACACACTGTCACATTCTTAATCCACCAGTCCAACTCACAACAACTTTCCTCACTTAATTCTATGTCACCATCATAACTCTGATTCAACTGTAAACCATATACCTTGTTCCTTTCCAAGGCCCTATAATGTAACGGTCCAGGCAATATTGCCACAAAAGCATTAACCAAAAGGCCAATCAATGATGCCAGTTTACGAACTTTAACCACCTGCATGGCTTGAATATCCGAGGCAAAATCTATAATTTTCCTCACTTTCTCTTCTGTCAAAAATACCTTGAATAGAACTGAATCAAGTATCAAACCCAAAAACTGAATCCTTTGACTAGGAATTAAGTGTGATTTATCAAAGTTCACCGTAAACCCCAAACTCTGACTTAGTGATATCATGGAGTTCACATCCTCCAAACACTTTTCCCTGTTTTGATCCATATTAATGGAATCATCAATATAGTATGATGATCTAACACCCTGTTGCCTAAACTTTGCATACATAGGCTTGCTTCTGTATCTTAGTAAAGACCCTTGGTGCAGAAGATAATCCAAAACACAAGCAAACAAATTTGTACAAATGACCGTTCCATCGAAATTTCAAATATTTTTGAGACTCCGGATGAATTGGTAAACTGAAATAAGCATCCTTAAAATCCATAGATGTGAAATAATCGTTCTTCTGAATAAGCTCAAGCACAAAGCTGAAAGTCTCTTGTTTGAAATGTTCATATTTAACAAACTTATTCAAGTGTTTCAAGTTTATAACAGGTCTGAATTTCCCATTTGGTTTAGGCACAAGAAAAATATTTGAGACATAATCACTAAATTCTCGTTCACAAGGCACTATAGCCCCCTTTTTTAATAGGTCATCAACCTCTCTCTGCACCAAGAGTTTCTCACTCTCACTGAAACAAATTTCTTTAGGGGTTTCTGATTGAAATGGCTTACATACAAAATCTATTTTATAACCCTTTATGGCTTCCAAAATCCACTGATCATGTGTTAGTTCTTGCCATTTATCAGCACATTCCATCAACTTACTAACAGTACTGCAAGTACTATCACTTACCTCACTAGTTACAGTGGCCGTCCTGGGACCTGCACCTCGTCCGCCAATCTGAGACGCCCGTCGGTAGGGGAAAAATCGTCTCTGACCAAGTCCTCGTCCTCTGCTTGGCCTGTAGCCTCTCTGGGGACCCTGCCTGTAAACTGGGTTCAATACAACATTAATTTTCTGTGAATTATCACATTTTTTCATTTCACCCGCAATATCATCCCCAAATAACTGTGTAGTAATGGGGGTATTCACACTACATAGATCAGAATACACTTTCTTTAGATGGGGTCTAATCTGATACCTCCTTCTCAATGACATATTATATTGCACCTGCCCTAGTAAAGTAACTGCATCAGAAATACACTGACGCGCCTCAGTATTTTTTGAAATTTCAGTCTTCAATATAGAAGTAAGCTTTACTACTTGCAACCATGCTTTGAATTGATTTACAATTCTTGTCAGAAGTCTGACTACGCTTGTCAAGTTTCTGGTAAATTTCATTGTTTACCCTTGGAGGCCCCATCTCTATACAGTTTGACGGTATTTTGTATCTATCAACAATAACATCTGTTGTACACTGAGCCGTGCAAGCAGTCGTAATCAATTTTGCCATAGATGCAGGTATCTCATCCCCTAATTTGGGAGCCTTTAACTGTGGTAAGCACCACTCAACCTCTGATTCCGACTCGGAATTCTGATCTTGGCTCTCTTCCCCAAATAAAACAGCCTCAGCATTCAAATCAACGGCCTGTAATGGCGACCTAAAATAAGGACCTCTGTTCACGCTAACCTCTCGACCCAAATCCTCCTTGGGCACCTCATTCTGATTTTCTTCCAACCCCAAAGCAACTTTGAGTCTAGCCACTGCATCTGGCGTCAATTTATTTAAGTCTATCAGGTTACTATCAGAAACCGACTTCGTAGACTTAGTGAGTAACTTAGTCTTCGTTGAGCCAACGACCGACTTTCCCCTTTTACTGGGGCCCTTTTTGGTTTCTGCAACCTTACTTGCGCCTGAAGTCCCAGCCAACGGCTGCCGGACATTAACTGAACTTACCTCGTCAAACAAATCTAAATCTTCCGGACCAAAACCTGAAAATTCGGTATCCGAAACTGTAAGAGACAAGACATCGTCACTGTCGTCGGCCATTTTGGAAACTAACACTACGTGTCAAAAAATATAACGACACTGTATTGAATAGGCTACGTCTACGACGCACCCGGCCGAAACAAACCACAAAAAATAACTCAGGACTGCGTACTGAGATGTAGTTAAAACAAAACAGCAAAATGCAAGCTGGAATACAAACCTCGTGGTTGAAAAAGGTACAAAAGCGGTCTAAAATTCAATCAATGTTCACCGGTTGAACGCCGAACGAAGAATGATTAGGGGTCTCTCCAATTGGCCAGAGTGAGGCCAGTCACGTGAGATCTTTAAATAGCGGTCGGTGTAGAGCGCATGAGCGAATATGCAGTGTATACATGTGATGCCGAAGGCTTATGAAAAATAATGACAACTACACCACACATCAAATCAAATGGACATCACAGAATGACAACTACACCACACATCAAATCAAATGGACATCACAGAATGACAGCTGCATCACACAGCAAGTCAAATGGACATCACAGTATTACAACTGCACCACACAGTAAATGAAGTGGACATGACAAAATGACAACTGCATCACACGGCAAGTCAAGTGGACATCACAGAATGACAGCTACATCACACAGCAAGTCAAGCGGACATCACAGAATGACAACTACACCACACAGCAAGTCAAGTGGACATCACAGAATGACAACTACACCACACAGCAAATCAAGTGGACATGACAGAATGACAACTGCATCGCAAGGCAAGTCAAGCAAACATCACATAATGACAACTGCACCACCCAGAAAATCAAGTGGACATCACAGAATGACAACTGCACTACACAGTAAATCAAGTGGACATGACAGAATGACAACTACATCACACAGCAAGTCAAGTGGACATCACAGAATGACAGCTACATCACACAGCAAGTCAAGTGGACATCACAGAATGACAACTGCACTACACAGTAAATCAAGTTGACATGACAAAATGACAACTGCATCACACGGCAAGTCAAGCAGACATCACAGAATGACAACTGCACCACACAGCAAGTCAAGCGGACATCACAGAATGACAACTACACCACCCAGCAAGTCAAGTGGACATCACAGAATTACAACTACATCACATTATTAGTCAAGTGGACATCACAGAATGACAACTACACTACACAGTAAATCAAGTGGACATGACAGAATGACAACTGCACTGCAAGGCAAGTCAAGCGGACATCACAAAATGACAACTGCATCGCAAGGCAAGTCAAGCGGACATCACAGAATGACAACTACATCACACAGCAAGTCAAGCAGACATCACAGAATGACAACTACACCACACAGCAAATCAAGCGGACACCACAGAATGACAACTGCACCACACAGCAAGTCAAGTGGACATAAGTGGACATCACAGAATGACAACTGCACTACACAGTAAATCAAGTGGACATGACAGAATGACAACTGCATCGCAAGGCAAGTCAAGCGGACATCACAGAATGACAACTGCATCGCAAAGCAAGTCAAGCGGACATCACAGAATGACAACTACATCACACAGCAAGTCAAGTGGACATCACAGAATGACAACTGCACTACACAGCAAATCAAGCGGACATCACAGAATGACAACTGCACACATCACAGAATGACAACTACATCACACAGCAAGTCAAGCGGACATCAATGACAACTTCATCACACAGCAAGTCAAGTGGACATCACAAAATGACAACTACATCACACAGCAAGTCAAGAGGACATCACAGAATGACAACTACACCACACAGCAAATCAAGTGGACATCACAGAATGACAGCTGCATCACACAGCAAGTCAAGTGGACATCACAGAATGACAACTGCACCACACAGCAAGTCAAGTGGACATCACAGAATGACAACTGCACCACCCAAAATGGCATATCAACCCCACATTATGATATTACAACACCATATAATGACATTAACATCCCTCATGATGTTGTTACAACCCCATGTGACAACATTACAGCCTTACATGATGATATTTTACCCCCCCCATGATTATATAACAACCCAACAAGATGACATTTCAACCTCACATGTTGATATTACAACCCCACATAATGACAAAATAATCCCACATGATAACACGACCCCTCAAAATGCTAAATGGACCCATCTAAGTATTAATGCCGAACATAAGACAGCTGTGGCATTCCATACCATCCAGCAACTTGTAAATGTTACATTGTGAGATCTGCCTATTTTATGGAAAGGGCAGTTAGTTTTTGTTTTATCCCTAAAACTAACTATTGCAAGTGATAGTAGTTTTACGTACATGATTGAGTGACTTTCTGATTTTCTGAAAACTAATAGATATAGCTGCTTGTTTCTCAGTCACAACATGATATGCTGGTTACTCATTTGAAAAATGACAGGGTAATATTTGCTAATTATATTTGTCAGGTACTCTATTAGTACCTAAAGTGATGGTTATTACTCAGGAGACCAATAAAGTCTATCTGTTCCTGATAGGGTACAGACATTGAATGTCCATTGGACATATCATGACTATTGAGGACAATCACCAACAAAAACACATCATAATGTCTTCCATCTAACTTCCATGTTTATATTTAAAAAAAAAATCAAAAGCATGTAAATGATACACTGAAGTAGATAAATTTAGGCTCTTTGTGATGCAAAAAGCATTGTTTACTTAAGAAAAAAAAAATAACAAGAACAATGAAATATATTCCTAAAGTCTACAAATATTATTTCATCACCAAGTAGTCAGAAAATCACCTAAATAACCTGAAAAAAGGACATCAATGGTATGAAGACAAAATTTTGATAGAGAAAATCCTGATACTGTTCAGAAAGATTGTTGTTCAGCTGGCTCAAAACCTCTCTAAGTGTCACATGGCATGCATAATGATTATACAATCATGGAGAAAATCAGAATCCTTGGGACTAAACTTATGTTGCCAGTTGCGGTGGAAACCTAGTGATATTAACCATATCAGGATTGTTTTAAGTCTTATCGTGAAAACAGATGAAACACATGGAAATATTACTTGGTCAAAAATATTAAAGCAATGATTTTAATTAGATAGAGTCACGTATGTTGTCAGAAAATGATGTCCTGATCAAGTGTTTTTCTAACTTCTTTCATGGTTTATAATAGTTAAATGTATTCCATGTTTATGCCAATTCATCTTGCTAGAAATTTTTAACTGTTTAAACTTGACAATTTGAATTGCTGTTTCTTGTGAAAGGCAAACAAGTCTTGAAAATGTGATAATTGTGGATTGTTAGCACAGTCTAGAGAACATGCACATGTGCTCACGATGAGCTTCTATCCTTCACCCATCTATCTTCCACAATTAGTTTGTTAACACTCTATTACATGTACCTTCATTTCTTAATTAATCATTTTCAAACTTCATGACAATGTTCATAGACATAATCTCTCTGCCATGTTTGATTATGACTGTTATTGGCCAATCAGGAGTTATGGCCCCTGAATTATATAAAAAAAAGAAAAAAAAGTTAGATTTTTACTTTGTTTACACTCTAGCATCTGCAGATATTAAACAATCATCATGGAACTTATACACAATGTAAATGACAACAACATATCAATGGATTTTGATATAGCTGATTTTGCTGACAGATCTACAGTTTTAGCCCTTGCAATATTAGAACATCACACAGGTTTGCTGTTATCTTCATTTCTTAAGCTCTGCCCTCTTCCCTAGCCCTGATTTTGTTCATGTTAAAAACATCAATTTGTGCTGATTCTGGCACTCATGGTAAACATTAATGACAGCTATTTTGCAAGCTTTTATTAAGTGGATAACAGCCAAACATATGTCACCAGAGGTATTCTATCACTGGAAATCACAATGACATCTAAATGGCACGAGTTCAATGAAACCAAGATTATTTTGCATGTTGTTTTTTGTAATGTTTACTATATATATCCTTTGAGTACTGAGTCATTCTTTACACCTAATGCCTGTACAGTATTGAAATTGGTAAAAAGTTTGTTGCCTAAGAAATGGGCCAATTTTTACAGCGATTGCCAGCTACAACGTTATTAGGCGGGTGCCTTTATTGCAGGTTTAAAACCGAATGCGAGATTTGGAGTATTTTTAGAAAAAAATATGTTGGAACATGTTGAAATTATTCCAAATTCTTTTTTTTTTCCAGTTAATACTGTTTTTCAGCACTGAACATATTAATCTTCATTTGTGGACACAGTTGAACTACTAAAGCATATGAAAATGTATGTAAAGGCTATGCACCATACAGGACAAGTTTTACGAATGTTGAATATTTTGGTATAACATAAAATAAGATTAACATTGAAAATGGTAAAAAATATGTTTTTCAATGATATAGGTGTGTAGCATTTAATTTTTTTAAAAAACCTGTAGTGTAAATATGGGTAAAATGAGACAATCAATAATGATCAATAATTCAAAGATAATACATCAGTTACAGTGTAGTTTAAATAGTTTATACTAATAATCTATCAATTGGTAATTTACAGAAATCATAAAATAAACATTTTAACATGCTCATTGATTTTATTCAGTTTAGATATTTCAGGTTATTTGAATTTTTATAAAAATATGTAAATTTACATGTTTATTTCCCAAAAGTCTCTCAAATTTAATCAAACAATTTAAATTTACAACATCAATTTGGCAGTTATGTTTCTAAAATCAAATATTTTCAGGGTTCCTACCCTCAAACCGGATCAGGTTTTGAGGAGAGAAAAAATTACATGTTTAAATACTTTGCAGGCATCCTATGTTCATGATTGGCCTGTTTCTGAGGCAACATTTTTTTCACTACATTACTCTTCAAGGTGCACAAAGGATATATAACTTGGTGACAATTCAATGAACATTAAATCTCAATGCATCTTTGATAGTGGATCTTTATGTCAGGGATGCTGATTTTTTAAAAACAATTGTGGTCAGGTGAGTGTACAAATAGGGCCATCTTTGCCAGGTTTCTTCTTGAAGGGAAATGCCATTTGAAAATGTGTTTTTAGCTCACCTGAGCACAAAGTGCTCAAGGTGAGCTTTTGTGATCGTCTTCGTCCGGCGTCCGGAGTCGTTCGTCGTCAACAATTTGCTTTAAACGACATCTCCTCTGAAACCGCTGGACAGAATTTAATGAAACTTGGCAGGAATGTTTCTTGGGTGAGGCTCTACAAAAGTTGCTAAAATAAATTTGATCCATGAAGAACTCTGGTTGCCATGGCTACAAAAAGAAAAAATAATTTGAAAACTTTAAAAATCATCTCCTTCAAAACAACTGGCCAGATTTCAAAATAATTTGGTACAGATGTTCCTTGGGTCAACCTCTACCAAAGCTGCTAAAATTATTTCGATCCGTAAAAAAAACATGGCCGCCAGGGGCGGGGCTTATTTGCCTTATATGTATTAAGAGAAACCTTTAAACAACATCTTTTCTGAAACCACTGGACAGAATTTGATTAAACTTGGCAGGGATGATCCTTGGGTCAACCTTCACAAAAGTTGCTAAAATAAACTTGATCCATGTAGAACTCTGGTTGCCATGGCAACAAAAAGAAAAACAAATGAAAACTTTAAAAATCATCTTCTTCAAAACTACTGGCCAGATTTTAAAATAAATTGGTACATATGTTCCTTGGGTCAACGTCTACCAAAGTTGCTAAAATTATTCCGATCCGTAAAAAAACATGGCCGCCAGGGACGGGGCTTATTTGCATTATATGTATATAGAGAAACCTTTAAACAACATCTCCTCTGAAACCACTGGACAGAATTTGATTAAACTTGGCATGGATGATCCTTGGGTCAACCTTCACAAAAGTTGCTAAAATAAACTTGATCCATGTAGAACTCTGGTTGCCATGGCAACAAAAAGAAAAAAAATGAAAACTTTAAAAATCAACTCTTTCAAAACTACTGGCCAGATTTTAAAATAAATTGGTACAGATGTTCCTTGGGTCAACCTCTACGAAAGTTACTAAAATATTCCGATCTTAAAAAAAACATGGCCGCCAGGGGCGGGGCTTATTTGCCTTATATGTATATAGAGAAACCTTTAAACAACATCTCCTCTGAAACCACTGGACAGAATTTGATTAAACTTGGCAGGGATGATCCTTGGGTCAACCTTCACAAAAGTTGCTAAAATAAACTTGATCCATGTAGAACTCTGGTTGCCATGGCAACAAAAAGAAAAAAAAATGAAAACTTTAAAAATCATCTTCTTCAAAACTACTGGCCAGATTTTAAAATAAATTGGTACAGATGTTCCTTGGGTCAACCTCTACCAAAGTTGCTAAATTTTTTCCGATTCTGTAAAAAACATGGCCGCCAGGGGCGGGGCTTATTTGCCTTATATGTATATAGGGAAAACTTTAATCAACATTTCCTCTGAAACCACTGGACAGAATTTGATTAAACTTGGCAGGAATGATCCTTGGGTCAACCTTCACAAAAGTTGCTAAAATAAACTTGATTCATATAGAACTCTGGTTGCCATGGCAACAAAAAGAAAAAAAATATGAAAACTTTAAAAATCATCTTCTTCAAAACTACTGGCCAGATTTTAAAATTAATTGGTACAGATGTTCCTTGGGTCAACCTATTTATCTCAGGTGAGCGATTTAGGGCCATCATTGGCCTCTTGTTAGAGATTAATTTCATGAATTATGCAGTTTTATTGGGTCTTTCGCCCATTTGTCATTTGTTCATTTTCTAGACAGGAATTCCTCAGTGGGACAGTTAGAAATAGCATTTTCAGTGCCTCTCACTGTATCCAATAAATAAATCATATCTTAATATTTTTGGAGTCTGTTTTAAGCAAATCAAAACAGGAACTATATATCTCTAAGCCATGTAAGAGCTTAAGTTAAGTGACCTTTGCTACCAGTATAAATCCAGATCAGACTTGCAGGCAGATCAGGGTTTAATCTGTGTGCTACTCATTGAATGCCTTTGAATTCGGGAGGAAGTAATGTAAAGCATGTCCATGCAGGTTTCTTTCCGTTTGTAGAGAAATTAATCATATAGAAATTCTGTACCAGATGTGCCAAATATAATTATATGTTGCAAGAGACAAGTTATCATTTTTTAACTCTTTATTTTTAATTGTAATTACATATTGCTCTCCTATGTAGTCTTATGTGTGTGTATCCCAATACAATTCAATAACAGATGCATACATATTCTGAGAAAAATGCTGGAGATATTGATCAATTAAATGCTGTGCAAGCAAATATTGTTCAGCAGAAATTTCTAGACTGGCGCTTTTTTGCAAGGATGCACTTTATCATTCACTTATTTTTATTTCACAACAATAGACGGGATCCAGCTGGACAGTGTATTAATGTTTACATACACTGATTTCCATGAAGACCTGCTGTAATGAGCAAGACACTGACAAATGAATGACAGTTAGTACCAGGGTAATATCAACCCCAACTTGTCAAGCTGATGAGACAAAGGCATCCATTCTGAAACAAAGGTTAACAAGGGCACCAGTCATGTGCTATCTTTTCTTGTTTTTTTTTTTTAATTTTCATGAACCAGACAATTTTAGCTGAACCTCCATTTCTGATATACCATAGTTGTGACTAGTTCCATCTATCTTGGATGAATATTGCATGATGGTATGGATTCTGTAACTTTGTAATGGCCACTCTTTTGTAGATCAGCAGCGAGATCACTCATTGGGTGTGTGAAGGCCTGAATGATAGCAGGCAAGATGATATTGACAAAACATTCATTGTTTGATGTTGGATGCCTGCGGTGTCTGGTTGACTGATCCCGCTGCCAAGTTCAGGGTTAATTTTCTCAAGCATTCCTTGAACAGCATTGTGAGACTCTAATATCAATTAATTTCTATTATTTACTTTCATTGAAGTATTTGTGTAAAAAAATCATACTGTGAAATAGCATTCCAGTATTATATGAAAATGCAATGTTGCAAAATTTTTATCTCTGATATCAGCAAGTTTTGAGAAGTCAACATAATCGGTCTGAGGCATCATGGTGGAAATCATGAAATTTCCTTTTAAAAGGAAGGCTTACTCAGTTTATTATTAACCGGCTGTTCTTTTTTGTTCAAGTCTTGACCTCAGTATAATAACCAATTAATTTTTTTTAAAATTTTTTATATATGAACAGATTGCATCAATAGTTTTATACAGATTTCTTTCAAAGAGTTATATGTTGATTGGTACATCTTCTAAATTATAAACCTACTATGAAGGTCAATATGATAATTGGGCTAAAAATAATAATGGTTTCTGGGCATGTATTTTGTTAAATATCAGAGCAGAGTACCAGAACAAGCAGCCATTTGCTGATCACAGGGTCTCAAAGCTGCCTGGGGTAAATCATGTTGAACTTTGAGCACCTATGTTTCTGATTTGTTTTTCCTTCCCACAATTCCTTAAAAATTTGGGAAACCTGCATATGGACACAAATGGACAATCTCGCAATCTGCCAAATGAAAAAAGTCCTAAATGTTATGAGTACAATAAAAAGGGAATCACAAAGTGGAGTAAATTAATAGACTTGTGTCCATGGCCGCAAGCCAGAAAGGTCATGTGCAACATCAAGCAAGGACTACTTAATTATGCTATTAAGGAGTACTGTTATCCCTGTTCAAATCATTGCTTCATTTTGTAATTAATTTTCTTTGAGCCTGGATTTTGTTGCTTTAAGTGTAATATTGTTATAAACAAAAACAAGTTATTTCCTTTTATAAACATTATATTAAGCAGAATATATTGTTCATCAGTCGTAAGGTGGGACATGACATTGACCACTGCAAACAAACATTCATTTATTCCTTTATTCTTTTTTTTGTTGGTATTGAATACATACTATATAGTAGGATTCATATATCAGTGAACATCATCTAATGTGTCCAAGACTGCAGGACTCTGTTTGTTTGGCTAAGTGATTGAATGTTGAAATATGTTCCTTGTATAAACACTGGTTGATGTGATAAAGCAGATGCACCTAGAATAATGCTTACTATTGAGTATTGGATCAGCCTATATGTCTTAAAATGTGGGAGACTGGAGGGCAATATAGTGTTGAATTTGAAATTTTCATCATGTTCTGAATTCAAATCAATTTAATGTGAAGCATTTGCCAAAGTTTCATACAGTCAAACTTTGTATTTTAGAAGGTCAATAAGTTTTGTCCCATGGAAGGTCAATGAATTCTGTCCCAATCTATACTTCCATTGTCATATATATAGTTGGTATATGGAGAAAAACAAAAACTTTTGTCATATATCTCCAAAACATTACATGAAATTTACTGAATAAAAGAAAGTTTGTATATTTTTTTTCAATAAAATGTTAACCATTTGAGAGTTATATGTACAATTCAGTCCTGATGAAAAGTCATGTACCGTATATGAAATCCTGCAAATGCTTATTATACAACGAAACAATTGTGTGGTCTGATGGCTTTTTGTATCATAACAAATGGACTGACTGTAAGTGAAAGCTGAATTTGCAATCAATTAAAAGAAAAACATTACGTTTTAGTTGTCTCAATGCAATCTTTGCACTTGTCAAATGAAGTTTATGGGGAATATACAGGTTGTCAGTCAGTCAATCTATTGCAAAATATTAAGCAAACTTAAACCAGAATTTGGAAGGAAACTTGGTATACATAATTGCCATGAATACATGACTCACTTGGCAGTATGAAGGTGTAGCACAGTCCTATGCCTGTGGTGTGTGCCCATGGTAGTTGTGACACAAACAGTATTGTCAGTAGCAAAGGAAATGTAATGAAAATTAAGTGTTATAAAAAAGTTAAGTACTTGTTTTCACTAACTCAACCGACCCTATTTTTTTGTACCGACCCTTAACTTTTTTTTGTAGCATTTGGGCTGTTATGATTTCAATACGCTGTTTTTCATCACTTCCTCTAAAAATATAAGGTAAAAAAGGAAAAAAGTTTAAAAAAATTAAAAGTTCAGCCAACCTACTGACCCTATTTTTTTTGAGAAGTTAGTGGAAACAAAAATTTTTTTTTTTCGCCTTAGTACACACTATTACTGGGAAGTTCTGATGTGCACAACATGTTTTGGTGATATTTTCAAGACTGGTCGGGACTATTTGCCCTTTATCATCTTTCTAACTTCCTGAGATAAGGGGGTGTGTCAGTATTATTCATAATTCACCTTCAGTGATCTCATCCGAGTTAGACATCAGTATCATTCCAAGGTTGAATTCCACCAACAATTCTTAGCGCTAAGTAATACTTAAAAACTTAAGGGCAATTTCCATTAGCCTTTACAGATCCTCTAATAAAACTAGTAAATTACTCAAATTAACACTTATAGTTTTAGTTATTAAGGTAATAATTAATTTAAGCTTAGTATTATACTTAAATATTTCATAATATAGGAATGGTGGAATGTTTATCTACCAAGTTTTAAGAATATAAGTATTACTTAGCCCTAAGTATTGTTGGTAGATTTCCAGCCAGGATCTTAAACTGTGTTCCTGTAGACACCTTTTAGTTTTTAGAATTTTCAACTTAAATTGATTCTCTTTTCCCATTAAATTCACGTTTTGAGAGCAGATTTAAATGATCCTGTTGTAAATGATTAGTATGAACATAGATACCATGACACAATTTCTGTACTGATCAAATTGTTTTACTAAGTTATTTCATTCTTTTAACAAAGCCATGAAATAATTAGTCCAAGTTAAAATATTTCCCAGAATTCATTAAACTTTGATTAATTTTAAGAATATGTTTGTTGATTGCTGTTGTAATTAATGTTTACATAATTCTCTATCATTTATTTGATGTCAGTAATTAGTCTGCATGGATATCTGATTGGTCCACAGTAAGCCCTCTGGTTTCTGTGATAGCTTCTGAAGATCAGTTGCACCTATCAAATTTGATGGTCCTGCAAGCTCACCATTACAAAAACTGACAATGATAGAGACATTCAGTCTGGGGTTCAAATGTTTTACTTCAGCTTCAGGTGGTTAGGCTCAGGATACTCATCTTTGATTTATGAAACTTCTAGTCTTATGTTGTGATCTCTATGAGGTCTGTCAAGAAAGCAAGATAATTCAGTTTCAGCAATCAATATATCAAAACTATTTATTTTCCTCAGACCAGGATTGAGCCTCCATCTTTGGATCAGAACAGTCTTAAGATTATAAGAAGTTAACCATTTACCTCATATTAACTCATTTTGATGTATAATTTGGCAGACAGAGGAGACCTAGATTAGACAGCTCCATAACTGCCTGATCAGGGTCTCCTGTTTTTGCCCATATAATTATACTAAGTCTGCACATCAAAGAAAAATCCATTGTTTCATATACCATTACAAGTTCAGTCAGTTCATATTCAAAAAGTTATAAATTTGTACATGAGTGTTCATGAGGAAAAAGGTTAACTTATGATGTTTTTAGCTCACATGAGCACAACGTGCTCAAGGTGAGCTTTTCTGATCGCCTTTTGTCCGGCGTCCGTCGTCCGTCGTCCGTGCGTGTGTGCGTCCGGCGTCAACAATTGCTTCAAACAACATCTCCTCCTAAACGGCTTGGCCAATTTGAAAAATATTTTGCAGGAATGTTCCTTGGATGAAGCTCTACTAAAGTTGTATAAATGGTTCTGGCCCATCGCATAATTAGGTCACAGGAGCTAAAAATAGATTTTAAAAATGAAAATTTAAAAAATCTTCTCTGAAACCACAAGGCCTAGCCTTTTGATTTTTGGTATGTAGCATGATCTTATGACTGTCTACCAGGATTGTACAAATTATGACCCTGGGGTCAAAATTGGCCCCGCCCCAGGGGTCACTTGATTTCACATAGGCTAATATAGGAAAAACTTGAAAAAATCTTCTTCTCCGAAACCAAAGGCCTAGCTTGATTTTGGTATGTAGCATCATCTTATGGGCCACTACCAAGATTGTACAAATCATAGCCCTATGGTGATAAATGACCCCGCACCAGGGTCTTCTATGAATCCATAAGGCCTAGAGCTTAGATATTTGGTATGTAGCATCATCTTATGGGCCACTACCAAGATTGTACAAATCATAGCCCTATGGTGATAAATGACCCCGCACCAGGGGTCACTTGTTTTACATAGAGTTATATAGGAAAATCTTAAAAAATCTTCTTCCATGAATGCATAAGGCCTAGAGCTTAGATATTTGGTATGAAGCATCATCTTATGGGCCACTACCAAGATTGTACAAATCATAGCCCTATGGTGATAAATGACCCCGCACCAGGGGTCACTTGTTTTACATAGAGTTATATAGGAAAATCTTAAAAAATCTTCTTCTATGAATCCATAAGGCCTAGAGCTTAGATATTTGGTATGTAGCATCATCTTATGGGCCACTACCAAGATTGTACAAATCATAGCCCTATGGTGATAAATGACCCCGCACCAGGGTCACTTGTTTTACACAGAGTTATATTGGAAAATCTTAAAAAATCTTCTTCCATGAATGCATAAGGCCTAGAGCTTAGATATTTGGTATGAAGCATCATCTTATGGGCCACTACCAAGATTGTACAAATCATAGCCCTATGGTGATAAATGACCCCCCGTCGCTAAGATTTTTGGTATGTAGTAGCATCTAATGGTTCATTACAAAGATTTTCAAAGTCTTGGCCCTACGGTGATAAATGACCCTGCGCCCAAGTCTTCTCTGAAACCATATGGCCCATTGCTTAGATATTTGGTGTGTAGTATTGTCAGGGGTAAAATGTTTTAGATTAAGTTATATCAGAATCCTTGTCTGTTTAAAAACCTTGACATCAGTTGAAGCAATGGTACTCAGGTGAGTGATTCAGGGCCATCATGGCCCTCTTGTTTCTTTTCGTTATGAGTTAGGCTAAAATTAAAAATATGTTCGTTTGTAGTGCTCCGACCAACCTATCAAAATGGCCCATACTCATTCTTTTTTTTGCTTTTGAATTTTATTTTTTTTTTTTATCTTTTTATGTCCATTCCTTAGGAAAAAAAACACTTTTAGCTATATTTTTTTTCATTTGAAATTAAAAAAAAAAAAAAAAAAGTAACTAAATATTTATTACAATCTCTTCTATCCTAATTTAGCTCACTTTTGAGTAGTTCTGCTCATGTAAGCTAAACAATTATTCAAATATAATGGTAAATTATGAAATAAACTTAACGTTTTTTTTAACAAAATTATAAAAGTGAAACACACACACACATAACTAAAGCTATAACTGAAAAATGAAAAATACGGAACATCTGTGCCAAAATACTTTGAAATTCATCCAATAGTTTTGGCCCAGTTTTGAATTCATCCGAGATTTGATGTAAACAAACATTCTGACCAAGTTACATTAAGGTAAGGCTA
The DNA here is from genome assembly GCA_021229015.1 of Solen grandis. NCBI lineage: Eukaryota > Metazoa > Mollusca > Bivalvia > Adapedonta > Solenidae > Solen > Solen grandis. The sequence goes on along the minus strand of CM037783.1, from coordinate 66,928,454 downwards.
GTTTTTGACCCCACATGAATCGATTTGAAACTCATCCAAGATATCATGTAGACAAACATCCTGACCAACTTTAATGAAGACTGGGCTAAAACTGTGGCCTCTAGAGTGTTCACAAGGTTTTTCTAAGATTTGACCTGGTGACCTAGTTTTTGACCCCACATGACCCAATTTCAAACTCATCCGAGATATCCATGTAGACAAACATCCTGACCTAGATTCATGAAGATTGGGCCAAAACTGTGGCCTCTAAAGTGTTCACAAGCAATTGTTTATGACGGATGTCGGACAACAAGCGGTCACAAAAGCTCACCCTGAGCACAAGTGCTCAGATAAGCTAAAAACAGAAAATATGGTTGAAGATGGATCTCCTCTGGTGACCATTTGTGCCTAATAAAATTTAATTCTGACCATTAGTTTCATAGAAGACCTAGCAAACAACCTGTTGTAACCGGCCTTCAACTCCCAATACTCTACATATCCCAACAAACACTCAAGTTATACAGCTATTTCCCCTTTTCCCAACCAGTGGCCGCTTAAGACAGGTTGACTTGTACATCCTTACAGTATATCTACACCATCAATGAGTTAATAAATTATGCATTCTTACATGAAGTTTTCTTTTGATAGCTATCTGTGTAAAAAGTAAAATGCCAATTTCTAATAGGCCAACAGACAAACTGCGAATTTTCCATTTTCAAGCTGACAGATATGACTGTAGCTACCTTATTTTAGGAGTTCTGACGAGCAGAAGACAGAATCAACCATGTCATTCCTGGCTCCAATTCTACAAAAAATACTTAGATTAAATTCCACCATTTTTGTTTTACAAAATAATTAGGAATATGACAAAGTTGACATAGTTACCTTAAGTGATAAAAATGAATGTTAAGAAAATGGCATATTTAGATACTTCTACAAGGGAAAGAAGAATGATGAATTACATTTTTAAGTATTTAATTATGATTTAGTACTAAGAAAAGTTGTAGTAATCCGTAATGTTTCCAATTAGAACAAGTCTGAGAGTATTTTTTTTATCAAAAATAGTATGACCAATCAATTAAGGAGGCAAGTTATGTTCTAAAAAATGAATTGTTTAAGCTGTTTCATTATCACTTTAATGATTAATGCTATTTTATTTGTAAAAAAAAAAAGAAAAAAAAAGTTCCTTCATGCAATTTTAAAAACTGTTTATTTCTGCCAACACTGTCAAACACTCATGATTGCAGTCTAAAAAATAAATGAAGCAATATTATCTCAGTGTAAAAATATAAGCAATAATTGTTTGATTACATTCATGAGAGAAAAAGATGAGGATAGAAGAAGATTATGAAGGATAAGAATTATGCAACAAATAAAAACACTTATTTAGCACTTGAAAATAAAAAACACACTCATAAAAAGTAGGTCTAAGGTTGTTTTTTTCTGCTGTTTTTTTTTGTTTTTTTTTTGCTCAGAAAAAAAACAACTCTTGGAAAAGTTAGATTTTTTTCGCAAGAAAAAACTCAGAAAAAAATAACTCTTGGAATAGTGGGTTTTCAGCAAGAAAAAACACAGAAGAAAGTATAAACTGGGGTTTTCAATCATTAAAACCTGCTTTTTGCCCAGAAAAAAACTGCTCGGTAAGCTGAAAAACCCACTTTAAACCCAGTGCCAATACCGCAGGGTTTTCCTTAAGTTAAAATCGGTTTTAAACCGGGTTTAGCTAATTTATTTGGGAATGGTAGGATCATGGCTATAATAAACTGGGTGACCCTTTAATATTAATAATTGATGTCAATTTGAGGTTAATGTTATGAAATTCCATTGAAAGTGCATAATAGCTTAAAATATTTCACAAGCACTTGTATTTCATTATTAATTCAAAATTTTCATATGAATGAATTGCAAATCATATAACTAGAATAACACAATCTATTGTAAATAAACTTTATAAACCTCAAGAGACTGATATCATAATGCCCTCAAACTAGTTGTTTAAGCTCCGAGCAAATTGAAGATGTTTGTCATGCAAATCAGGATTGTTTTCCATCAGTCTGTCAAGGTTGCAGTATGAATTGATAAGTGTAAAACAGATATTATTGTTAAGATGCACCCCCTCTGGACCCTACGTATCAGTCAAGATATGGATTATTATGAGCAATTTCTGTTTCAGAGGAAACATACTTATTTTTTGACACTTTGTTTAACCATGTCACTAGCTTGAAGGTCAAGGTCATAGTAATTGGTTGACTTGAAAATTTTGTCCTTGCTGTAACTTTGTTGTGAATGAACATGTTTTGAAATAACTTGGCACAAATTATGCCTTGGACTAAACAATGTGTCACAAACAAAAACAATACCTTAAAATCTATGTAAGTAATTGTGTTCGAGATATAACATTTTAGCTTACCAGAGCACAACATTCTCAAGGTGATCAAGCTATTATGATCATTTTGCATCCATCTTCTAATATATTTTCTAACAGGAAGTAGATCCCTTAAAAAATGTGGCCCCCATGGGGTTAGTTAGTAAATTCCTTATAATTATACCTTATATAAAAAAATTCAAAAATCATTTTCTCTAAAATCAAGTCAGAATTTAATTTTGTTTGGCACAAATGGTCACTTGATTTTCTCTACCATATATGCAAAAATAAAGTTGATCCATTAAAATATGAGGCACTAACAGAATTTCTTAGTTTCCTTAAACTTAGTCCTTTATATATGGAATATTTATTTCCTCCCTTTATTAAATTTATTTTTGTATAGTTGTTGTTAATATCATGGGAATTGTTTCAAAGTGTTTGATTTAATTCATATACGATGTAAGTTTCTTTCAATGAATAATAAATTATAGCTAAACAAGCAGTGTTTCTTTGAGATTTTTTTTTAGATTTTAAACCAGGCCAAAAAATACGGAATTTTTTTTAAATAAATAGACTGCTCTATTGTTATGAGAGTGTTATACTTATGATGTATTTGTGACTAATCTTCAGAAATGAAGTAATCAGCCCATAGTTCCATACTGTCAGTACATGGTGTTTGATCCCCCAAAAAATGAGCCCTGCATATGGTTGGCTTGTTTTCTTATTCAGTCTGTATAGAAGTTGTTCATATCTGAAATTTAAATCTTGCGTGCGTTCAGTATGTCAAAGCGTACGCATCCAGTCTCTTACAGTCAGCTATGGAGTTGTCTTAGGACCATACCGTGCTCCTTATGCTGTACATGGATATACGTGAACATCGTGGTTTATGGCACTGAGATAGTTTCATAGCTGATTGTAAGCGTATGGTTGGATACGGTTTGTCATACTGAAGGCACGCCTTGTTTAGTTAGGTATACTTCTCATAAAAACCACCAATTCCATCAAAGCCATGCATATAATTTCACAATGTAAGCTGTTAAAATGTCAAACAATGCGAGTCTTAGAGGCAAATTGACATGTAATGACATTTGACAAGTTCTTTATTACCTCCCCTTGATAATTTTCTTGTCATGAATTATCTCCCCTGAAAACTAAAAAAAGTGAATTTCTCCATTTTCCTACAGTGATTTTTTTTATTTTTTGAATGAAATTTGAAACAGAATCATATAATGCCATGATTTTGTCTCAAAAATCAAATTCAGTTTTTTATATTCATATAAATTTTCTATTTCCCATATACCTTAGTGTTAACTTAAATACAGATTTTTTCCCCCACTTGTAGTAAAATTTGGAAAAACTCTTGGTGAATCATTTATATTTTTGGATGTCTTTAAAGTTTCAAAGTTTCATAGAATATTACCATCCAGTGACAAGATATGAAATATGGCTGTCTAGTAACAAGATATGGAATATGGCTATTATATTACATTATGCTGATGGTACTCTGGTGAGAGTTCTGAGGGCGATGATGGCCCTCTTGTTTATCATTTCCGGGGTTTAGCTCTGGAGATTGTGACATTCTGGCTGGTAATCAAACTTGGTTGAGATATTGTGCCCATTCACATTGTGACCAAATTTAGACAAGATTGGTTCATGTTTGTTCATATTAAAAAAGAGTGGACAACCTCAGTGGACGCCACTCGCCCGCGGGTGAATCCATAATATGTCCTGTCATTCTACAAGTTTATTAAAAGAAACACTGACCACTTAAAGTCTATCTTGAATGAATACTTGCACATTCAATGTATATGATAAAGTTAAGCTTAAAAGAGCTGATATAATTATGTATCAGCACCAAACCTTTGTTAAGCACTATATACATTATAACACATGCATCCTTACTCAGGCACCCCCTATCAGCTACATGCTCATCTTTCTTCATTGAACTACTTCATTATACTATTAATTTGGGTTAAACAGACAGTTCTAATTTACATAGAAACAGCTTTCATACACTGAGTTAACATTGAATTGCATACCTTCATAAATAAATCATTAACTTTGCATATTGATTGTTTTATTAATAAAATAGGAAGTTAAGAATTACATAAAAAATTAACTGCTTTTGAAGATGAAAATATATAGGTATTGGAGTTTTGTGCTTTCCAATCATTGCATTTTTCAAGGGATCAGCTTCCATTTTAACAATTATGGTTTATGACAATGAAGTGACCATTTGTGCTAAAGGAAATTGAATTCTGACTATTGGTTTCAGAGGAGATGATTTTTAGAATTTTTGGCGTAGATGTATTAAATTGATTTTGACCTACTTTTTGATCCAATCAAATGTTGGTAAGCAAATGAAGCCAGAGTAAATGCAATGCTATCATTGGCTTGTATGATTTAGGATATTCCAACTTAAAATGAGAGTTTTATTAAATAGTCTTCACAATACGTCTCATAATCTTGGTGTTTATTAACATTTTTATTAATATTTCCAACTGTATAATAGTTCTGATCAGTTTTACATGTTACAATTGACAATTATTTAGCTATGCTGAATATCTGTTTTAAAGATATTTCTTGTTTTAAATAAAATGGTGTTGGCTGCCATGGCAACCAGAGTTCTGTATGAATCAAGTTTATTTTTAGCAATTTTTGTGGAGGTTCACCCAAGGATGTGTCTGCTCTCAAGTACTGACAAACACAGGGCTTTCCCTTGAGATTTACAAATGGGTGGGTGGGGGGGGGGGGGTGACCCTATTGATATATAGACAAAGAGACAAATTTGGAAATATCGGGGGTCATTTATGCATTTTGAGAGTCAAAATTGGCAATTTTTTTGTGCTAGGGAAAACACTGCAAAATCACCATTGTCTGCTCTCCAACACTGAAAAACTTGAACTGATCTTTCTACATTTTGACACAATGTTCATTGGTACATTATCTCAACCAAGTTTGATAACCAGTCAGAATGTCCTAGATACTCCAAAGTTATGACCATTTAATTGATAAAATTGCAGGACTGGTGTTATTTCGTAATACCAGCCCTCTCCTTTGTAAGTTGAAAGACATTCCTTTCAAATTACTTCTGGTAAAGATCAGTAAAACAAATAGCAGCAGGAGTTTTAAATATTGGCTTTTTTTTCTGATGATGGGGAAGGGGCTATGTAGTGTAGACACGTTGTAAATAAATGTAGTTATACTAGAAGACTGTGTTTGTTACCTGTAAACACCACAGGCTATACAATGATATTTTCAAGAGTAAAAGAACTATTTTCTCAAGTTTCAGGAAAGAAAAAACACTGGGGCATAGTAAATAGCTCTTTGGGTAAAATTAAAGTGAAAGACACCTATGTACAGCCCCTGATAATGTATGGAGGCTATTCGTTGCCAAAAATCCAGCCTTGTTGATCTGAGTTGAACAGTTTATTTTCCGACAAAATACACAATTCATTTAAATTTCTTAGTATTTAAACTCCAGAGATACATTCTTGGACTGAATTTGCCGATGCAACATTGTAAATACGTATTTCAACAAAATGCATTTTGATAAACTACAAAACGCCTTCTTACTTTAACGCTCGCAACTTTACATTGTCCGACCATCATCATTCGGCTCAGCTTAATCCAGATTTACACGTTTGCAATGTTGATAAATAAGCTCCGCCCAATTCCCCGCTCACTACTTCATCGTAAATAAACGTAATTGTCTGCTCACTTTCGGTGTTTTCCGACAACGACTGGCAAATCTCCACGCAGTTACCTCCCATGTACGAATTAGGGAAATGTTGCAGCGTGTAGGTCTACACATTCAAGGTAAATGCATTAAGAGAATTAAACAGTATCACAATTATTTACTAAGCATCATGTGTTTCAGTTGCATGAGTGCCATTGCAGGTATTGAATCAACATCAGAAGATATAAAAAAGATTAGTTTTTGAAACGTACCCCACCTACATTGTAAAGCCAGCAATATAAGCGCAGCAAGGCGTAAATTTATATTTAGATTTTTATATCCCTGGCTAGGATTTTAACTTTGATGTTTTTTTAGTCGAGCCACCAAAGCCACATGATATGAGAACCTACTTCACCACAATTGAGCTTTTTTCCAAATTTAATATCTAGTCACTGCCATTACTGGTGTTGTGAATTCGCGCTCAATGACACTTTCATAAAAAAAGTCGATTTTTTGTGTCGCCTGCATAGCATGGCAGACACATAGGGATCACTTTGTCCGTCGTCGTCGTCGTCGTCGGCGTCGTCGGCGTCACACTTTCTTGTCCGGAGCATAACTCGAAAAGTATTTGAGGTATCACCTTGAAACTTAAAACATGGATAGATCACATTGAGGTGGAGTGCAGTGCACAAGAATGATAACTCTGACTTTCGTATTTTCTGAGTTATTACCCTTTGTTGATTCTGAGATTTTTTTTCCGGCCATAACTCAAAAGTATTTGAGGTATCAGAGATTTTATTTTTGTCCGGACCATAACTCAAAAAGTATTTGAGGTATCACCTTGAAACTTAAAACATGGATAGATCACATTGAGGTGGAGTGCAGTGCACAAGAATGATAACCATGACTTTCATATTTTCTGAGTTATTGCCCTTTGTTGATTTTCAGTCTTAATTTTTGTCCAGGGCATAACTCAAAAAGTTTTTGAGGTCTGCTTAAAACTTTATAGATAGATAGATCTCATTGAAGGAGTGCAGTTCCTAAATGATAACTCTCACTTTCTTTCTCCTGAGTTATTGTCCTTTGTTGATTCTCAGTCTTTATTTTTGTCAGGAGCATAACATAAAAAGTATTTGAGATATTGCTTTGAAACTTCATAGATGGAAAGATCTCATGGATTTGTAGTGCAGTGCATAAGAATGATAACTCTGTTTTATTTTCTGAGTTATTTCCCTTTGTTGATTTTCAGACTTAATTTTTGTCTGGGGCATAACTCGAAACGTATTTGAGGTGTTGACTTGAAACTTCATAGATCTCAATGGTCTGAGTGCAGTGCACATGAATGATAACTCTGTTTCTCTTTTCCTTGAGTTATTGCCCTTGTTGATACTCAGAACGTCATTTTTGTCTGGAGCATAACACGAAAAGTATTTGAGGTATTACTTTGAAACCTCACAGGTGGAAAGATCTCATGGAGTGCATTGTGCAAGAAGAAACTGTT
>CM037783.1:66870830-66920830 GCA_021229015.1 Solen grandis | reverse complement strand
TCATGCTTATGTCTCAGAGTTCAGGCATGGGATTGATTTTAGACATCATAAAAATATTAAGGGGTACCAGACTATCAAGGTATATCATTTTTGACTATTATTATATACAGGGTATGTGAAGGGCAAGAATTGAAATAGATTTCATTTGATTTACCAACAAGCATTTGGAATAGTAGAGTGCGCTGTCCTCTGACAGCTCTTGTTTTATACATGCACTTAAACAGCCCTTATTATATCTGTTTGTAACTGACATAAACCTTTTAATCATATGCTTACTTGAATGTAACTTACCTTTCAATAGACGGATGGTGCCTCAGCCTGTCTAATCATGTCTGAAGAGAAGGCCCTGGCCTTAGGCCTGAAGCCCAAGGCCTACCTGCGGGATTTTGTATATGTGTCGCAGGACCCTAAAGATCAGCTTCTCCTTGGGTAAGTTTTGTTGGTAGGATTAAAGATATGGCCCTTTTTAAGTCTTACCTTTTACATTCTTTTTCCTTTCAGAAAATCTTGGATTGAACATCTTTTTGTGTCACCTGCTTTCAGTAGAAGTGACACACTTTTCCGTTGTCTGTCTGTCCATCTGTAGCATCACATTTTTTCCGTCATGCTTCAGCAGGTCACTCATGTGTTCCTGAGAACACTCTTGTCATTTTGTAGAACAGCTACATCTTTGTACATTATATATATATATATATATATATTAGTAAATCATTTAGTTGTGCAATATGGGATTAACAGTTTCAATAGATTTTTGAACAAAACGTTTTCAAATTTTCTTTGGGAAAGTAAATATAAAAAAATGGACATTTATAAGTAAACCTTGAAAAATATTTATAATCATCAGTTGTGAAAACTAGATTTTCATTCATTTGTCAATCATTTGTATTGTATGCCTTGTTTAGAATTTCCTCCACACAATTGATCTTCTTTGTTTTTCAGACCCGCCTATGCCACCCCCAAGATTCTGGAGAAAGCAGGACTCAATATGTCAGATATTGATGTTTTTGAATACCATGAAGCCTTTGCTGTGTGTATTTAAGCCTTTTCCTATCTGTCTGTTTGATCCACTGTCAGTCCTGTCTTTAACATGTAACCTATTGACCCTAGTCATGTCCTATCTTTAATACTGTAACCTATTGACCCTAGTCATGTCCTATCTTTAACACTGTAGCCTATTGATCCTAGTCATGTCCTATCTTTAATACTGTAACCTATTGATCCTAGTCATGTCCTATTTTTAATACTGTAACCTATTGACCCTAGTCTTGTCCTATCTTTAACACTGTAGCCTATTGACCCTAGTCATGTCCTATCTTTAACACTGTAGCCTATTGACCCTAGTCATGTCCTATCTTTAATACTGTAACCTATTGACCCTAGTCATGTCCTATCTTTAACACTGTAGCCTATTGATCCTAGTCATGTCCTATCTTTAATACTGTAACCTATTGACCCTAGTCTTGTCCTATCTTTAACACTGTAGCCTATTGACCCTAGTCATGTCCTATCTTTAACACTGTAGCCTATTGACCCTAGTCATGTCCTATCTTTAATACTGTAGCCATTGACCCTAGTCATGTCCTATCTTTAACACTGTAGCCTATTGACCCTAGTCATGTCCTATCTTTAACACTGTAGCCTATTGACCCTAGTCATGTCCTATCTTTAATACTGTAGCCTATTGACCCTAGTCATGTCCTATCTTTAACACTGTAGCCTATTGACCCTAGTCATGTCCTATCTTTAATACTGTAACCTATTGACCCTAGTCTTGTCCTATCTTTAATACTGTAACCTATTGACCATAGTCTTGTCCTATCTTTAACACTGTAGCCTATTGACCCTAGTCATGTCCTATCTTTAATACTGTAACCTATTGACCCTAGTCATGTCCTATCTTTAATACTGTAACCTATTGACCATAGTCTTGTCCTATCTTTAATACTGTAACCTATTGACCCTAGTCTTGTCCTATCTTTAACACTGTAGCCTATTGACCCTAGTCATGTCCTATCTTTAACACTGTAGCCTATTGACCCTAGTCATGTCCTATCTTTAATACTGTAGCCTATTGACCCTAGTCATGTCCTATCTTTAACACTGTAGCCTATTGACCCTAGTCATGTCCTATCTTTAATACTGTAGCCTATTGACCCTAGTCATGTCCTATCTTTAACACTGTAGCCTATTGACCCTAGTCATGTCCTATCTTTAACACTGTAACCTATTGACCCTAGTCATGTCCTATCTTTAATACTGTAACCTATTGACCCTAGTCTTGTCCTATCTTTAACACTGTAGCCTATTGACCCTAGTCATGTCCTATCTTTAATACTGTAACCTATTGACCCTAGTCTTGTCCTATCTTTAATACTGTAACCTATTGACCATAGTCTTGTCCTATCTTTAATACTGTAACCTATTGACCCTAGTCTTGTCCTATCTTTAACACTGTAACCTGTTGGCCCTAGTTTGCCATCTTTAAACTGTACCTATTGACCCTAGTCTGTCCTTTCTTTAACACTGTAGCCTATTGACCCTAGTCTGTCTTTACTTGAAACTTGACCCACAAGCTAAATAAGTTTTAGTTTAGGTTTAAGCCCATAAATGTTAAACCCCTTGACCCTTGAAGGTCATACTTGGCTTAGAGAATGCTTATGAATCAATGTGATGTTCTTGACCATTGGTCATTTACACAAAGGTGAAGGTCATAGGCTAATTAAGCATTTGAGTCCTGCCAATAACTAAGTAATCCTTTGGTGCTGTAGAGCAGCTCATTCTCAGCACAAAGATTGCTCATAATAAGAGGTTGTGTAATAACATTGCCTTAAGGTCATTTTCTCAAGTTCAAATTCACTGGCCCAGTAAGTATGATAACTTCAAAAAACCCTCATCTTTAAAGGCCTTTAAGTTGCTTATGATCACAGGATCATGCCCATGTGTCATGACTTAAACCCTAAGTAATTTTCTCAGGGTCATCAGCATTGCATGTTATATCAACAAATGTTTAACTTATTTCATGCCTTTTTTTTAGCTCACCTGAGCACAAAGCGCTAAAGGTGAGCTTTTGTGATCTGATCACCCTGTGTCCGTAGTCCATTGTCAACAATTTGCTTTAAATGACATCTCACCTGAAACCACTGGACAGAATTTGCTTAAACTTGGCAGGGATGATCCTTGAGTGAACCTTCACAAAAGTTGCTAAAATAAAACTTGATCCATGTCGAACTCTGGTTGCCATGGCATTGGAAAGAAAAACAAAATGAAATTTTTAAAAATCATCTCCTTCAAAATTTCTAGCCAGATTTCAAAATATTTTTGTATTGATGTTCTTTGGGAATACCCTCTACCAAGATTGCAAATATTATTCCGATTCATTAAAACTATATGGCAGTCAGTAGCGAGGCTTATTTGCCTTAAATGTATATAGTGAAAACTTTAAATGACATCTCCTGAAACCACTGGACAGAATTTGATTAAACTTGGCATGGATAATCCTTGGGTGAACCTTCACAAAAGATGTGCTTTGGGTAACCCTATACTCAGGTGAGAGATCCAGGGCCTATATGGCCCTCTTGTTTAGTGTCACCAGCTGTAAGCAGAGGTGACACATGGGGATAACTTCGCTGTCTCTCCGCCTGTCTGTCTGTTCATCTGTCCGTCACACTTATTCTGACATGCATCAGCAGGTGACACATGTATTCCAAAGAATACTCTTGTTATCTCTTTACTGTTGAAGATTTGCTTTTCTCTTATGTGTGTATTTTTTTTCACATGGGTCATATTTTTGATTGTTTGGTTTTGTTAAATATTAATTTTCATTGAATTCTGCCATTTCCTTGGTTGTCTCATGATTTGTTGATGTTTTTTAAAACCAGTAAAGAAATATTGTAGTTAACTCATAAATGAGAGTAAATTTCCCAATTTAATCGTGGCTGATCAGTATGTGTCAGCTTTGAGCATGCTAACATGAAATACATTCAAAACAAAATACATTCTATCATCCTTACTTAATGGCATTCTCCTCAGCTATTTCCCCATTAGATATATAATTTGCTATCTCCACTGTTTACAGGGACAGATTCTGGCTAATCTGACTGCTCTGGATTCTGATATTTTTGCTAAGAACTTTCTTGGAAAGTCAACAAAGGTAAGCTACCACTATCCCAAATGGTATTCATTTGTCTTTTGACCTTTCTATAAAGTTGAAACTGAGGGCTTTGGGAGAAATAAATTACATAGATAATTGCATGTCTTGGAAAAACAAAACTCAGAGTTAAAGTGTTTTCCCCCTTGAGTTAATCTTTCTCCACACAGAGACTTGGAATTTACCTTGAATTATGAGTCTCTCTTCTGTCTATTCCAGTTTCACTGTAATGCAGTAACCAAAATGTTGACCCTAATTTTCTCAGCATGTTTCATTATTGGGTATTTAAACAGATTAGTACTAGCACTTACAGGAGTACACTTTTGCCATTATTGCATGTTCATTTTTGTCAACAACAGTCTTAAGTCGTTTTAATAATAATGAAAAATAATGGTAAATATTAAAAAGACAGCCACTCTTGTCACATAAGTGTCATAAGAATTATGAATAGGGCTGACCATTGACCCCAAAAATGACTATTGCGATACTATCGATAGTCAGTATGTTGCTATTGCAATAGTTCAACTATTGCAGGATTAATATTGCAATGCATTGCGATACTATTGCTTTACCAATGACCCTTTGACTCATGTCTTATAAAAGGGAATTAAATATATCAGTTAACTATAAACATTTTTTGTCTTTGTTTTTATTTTCAAATCCACAACTGACAGCTTTGTCAAATATATATATGTAATCTCAAGTGAAGAAAAAATAAACTTATTCAAAAGTAAAAACAAACTGCCGATTTTGCACTTTTGTTTTCAACTATTTGAAACTGAATGTCACGCAAGCGAGTCGCCATGATGTTTATTTCAGGTACGGTATAATTCCAGAACCATAGCATGCTCACGTCAGCGATAAACGTAATGTTTATTTTCAGCTATAATGTTAATCATGTTATATAAACATACGAAAATAAAATGTGTTATACTTTATAGACAGTTCAAGAAAACGTTATTGACTTGTAAATTGAGATTGTTTTGATTTGTTGTTCGAACTCAAAAGCTATAATTATGAGTCAGTTTTATCGTCATTCGTCAGTGATTTAGCCATATCCATCCCTTACATGTACATTAGACTGGCAACAAATCCTAAAAACCGACACGATATGAATTACTCTTTTAACTGCAACGTTAGGGAATGTTTGTTGGTTTTTTTCTTTTGCTTAACAGATAGACTTTGTGGTCAGGTGTATATATTACTGAACTATCGATAGTCAGGAACACTATCGGCGATATTATCGATGGTCAGAAACCACTATCGATGCAGTACTATCGTCCTCATAACCATTGCAATTAATCGATAGTCCGATCCATTGGCCCAGCCCTAATTATGAAGTACTAATGTTTTTAAAGAAGAAAGTTTTATTAAGAGGATGAAAAAAAAAGTTTAAGAGGATGAAAAAAGACTCTTATTTAAAAAGAAGCAAGTGGGATTTATTGTTCAAAATTCAGCCTCAATTAAATATGTTTACTTCCTTCATGAAGTAAGTCCATTTACTTCCCGTTAATGCTAACAGTGAGATTTTAAAAGTATAAGTTTCTTAAAAAAAAAAAAAAAAAAAAAAAATCTAGAATAGCAAACCACCTACTGTTTTTGACAGCTCACTGTTGCTCATGTAGGCAATTCGCATAATTCTGTATTTGAAGAAATCAAATTTTAGGACCAAGAAAAGAATCCATGGTCAAACAATTGGGAAAAACAAAACATGCACGAAGATGTGTTTACGATACGTAATTGGCATATTTCAGGTGGGTGCCCCAGATATGAATAAATTCAACTTGTGGGGAGGCTCACTTTCCATTGGTCATCCATTTGGAGCCACTGGTGTGAGACTGGTCACTACTGCAGCCAACAGACTGGCCAAGGAGGACGGGCAGTTTGCCCTGGTGGCGGCGTGTGCAGCAGGAGGCATCGTAAGTAGTAGTTTTTAGCTCGACTATTCCAAGAATAAGGAGGGCTATTCTACTCTTGAGCGTCAACAATTTTCTTTAAACAACATCTTCTCCTTAACCACTGGGCCAATTTTGACGAAACTTTACAGGAATGTTCCCTGGGTGATGCCCTTTTAAAGTTGTTCAAATTATTTCATTCCATGCAGAAATCTGGTTGCCATGGCAACAGAAAGAAAAATATGAAAATTTTGAAAATCTTCTCTTCCAAAACTACTGGCCAGATTTCAAAGTTAATTGGCACAGATGTTTCTTGGGTCACACTCTACAAAGATTGTTCAAATTATTTTGATTCTCTGAAAATTGTGACAGCCAGGGGGCCCGAGCCCGTTTTCATTATATGTATATAGTAAAAACTGCAAAAATCTTCTCTTCCAAAAGTACTAGCTGGATTTCAAAGTTATTTGGCACAGATGTTCCTTAGGTCACTCTCTACCAAGATTATTCAAATTATTTTGATTCTTTGAAAAACTTGGCTGCCAGGGGGCTGAGCCCGTTTTCATTATATGTATATAGTTATAACTGCAAAAATCTTCTCCTCCAAAAGTACTTGCTGGATTTCAAAGTTATTTGACACAGATGTTCCTTGGGTCGCTGTCTACCAAGATTGTTCAAATTATTTTGATTTGTTGTAAACATGGCCGCAAGGGGGTGGAGCCTGTTTTCCCATTATGTATATAGTACAAATTTGAAAAATCTTCTTGGCCAAAAGTACTAGCTGGATTTCAAAGTTATTTGGCACAGATGTACCTAGGGTCACTCTCTACAAAGATTGTTCAAATTAATTTGATCCTTTGAAAAACATGGCCGCCAGGGGACTAAGCCCATTTTCCTTATATGTGTATAGTACAAATTTGAAAATTCCTTTTGTCCAAAAGTACTTACTCGATTTATGGCTGGCAGAAGGCAGAGCCCATTTTTCACAATATCCTAAGATATTTGCTGTTTCTTTTCCTCCTACTAATACCTTGTTCACAGGTTAGCGACCCAGGGCCATCATGGCCCTCTTCTTGACTTAGAATCTTGGTTAAGTTTTCCGTACCAACTCACTTTTTCACTGAACCCCTTTAGATATTGTTAGCTTGACTATTTGAAGAATAATGAGTGTTATTACTCCCGGAGTATTTTGGCCAATTAAGTTTTTTGTCCACCTTTTTTTTTTTTCAGTGAATCCCTTAAGGTTTTTTTTGGAAAACTTGTGTATGACCACCATCTCTTGTGAGCTTTTAGGATCAACAGTTGTCTGTCTGTCGTCTACATTTGTTTCAAATGACATCTTCTCTGAAACCATTGGGCCAAATTTGATAAAAATTGCCTTTGATGTTCCTTGCATGAAGCTCTGTAAAGTTGTTCAGGTGGTTCCAGTGACGGTGTTTTGCATATCTGGGTCACAGGAGCTAAAAATAAATGTGAAATCTTTAAAAATCTTCTCCAAAACTGTGAGGCCAAGAGCTTAGATGTTTGATCTGTGTCATTGTCATATGAACCTTTGTCAGGTTTGTTCAGATCATGACCCTGGGGTCAAAATTGGCCCCACCCCAGGGGTCACTTGATTTTACATAGACTTACATTGGAAAAACTTGAAAAACCTTCTTGTCAGAAACCCAATTTCTAGAGCTTAGATAATTGGTGTGTAACATGGCCTAGTAGACCTCAATCAAGTTTGATCAAAGCATGGCCCTTGGGTCAAAATTTGCCCCACCCCTAAGGTCACTTGATTTTACATAAATTTAATTAGGAAAAACTAGAAAAATCTTATTATCAGAAACCATAAGGCCTAGAGTTTAAATATTTGATATTTAACATTGCCACATAGACCTCAACCAAATTTTTTCAAATCATGGCTCTGGGGTCAAAATTGGCCCTGCTTAGGGGTCACTTGATTTTACATAGACTTGTATAGGAAAACCCTTAAAAGATCTTCGCAGAAACCACAAAGGCTGGAGTTAAGATGTTCCCAGGGGTCACTTGATTTCATATATACTTATTAGAGCTATGACCTTTAAAATTTGGATGGCAGGTACAGTTTTTGTGTGGAATTTAGATATCTTGCTGTACTTCTGCATGGATTATGTATTCAGTATGACTTGTAATACAATAGTTGTCAATGAAGGCAATGTTTCTCAGGCGAGCAACTCAGGGCCATCTTGGCCCTCTTGTTGTGTCATCTGTTGTGAGCAGGAGTGACACATAGGGATCAGTTTTCCGTTGCCTGTCTGTCCGTCATGCTTGTTCTGTCAAGCTTCAGCAGGTGACAGATGTGTTCCAAAGAATACTCTTGTTTAAATTTTATTGTACATTGTATGCAAAAGAAATTCTTGCCTTTTGTGCCATGAATCATAAATATTGTGGTTAAAGATGATGTAGTAATTTTGGGAAGAAACTGGAGTTAAAACAACTGACCACTGTATTCTGTCAAATGCACCTGTAATGGAAACTCTCTCTTTTCATTATGTTTGAGTTGTCGTTCTTTTGGGATGGTATATTGTATATCACGCCTACCCACAAAAGTCTGTATCCGCTTAAAGCTGTTAGCCTGTCCCCATTGTTGGACTGATATACCGTTTCACAAGAACGGCAACTTCTACATTACAAAAAGAAGGAATGGAGATGTGTTGGTGAGAGGTTAAGTTTGATATCCCCCACATGGTCTCAGACTCTCCCTAGATGATTGTACCAATGAGAAAATAAAATTATTTTGATGGTTTCAGCCTAAAATTCATTATTTTTTTGCTGGTAAGGTTAAAAACTTTTGGATTTTACAGTAATATGTTAAGAGTATATAAAATATTCTGTTTTTAATTTTGTGCAAAGAAAATAACTGATAAAATCCAGTGCAATACTTTATTGCCTCCTACTTAAGAGTCAAATATACACACTATAATATTAGGTGGCTAAATACTTTGAAGATAAGGAACCAAACTTGATACTGAAGAATTAGACTGTGTCATAACAGTGTGATATAGATCAAATAAAATAAATCCATACATAATATTGTTACTTTGCTTCTGATTTTCAAATTTGCAAATGGTAACTATGTGTATGTTTAAAAAATTGATATCCCCCTCTCCCCCCTCCAAAAAAAACCCCAACATTTTTTTTACCATTGAATCTTGCTTTTACAACAGTGTGAATTTCTTATACTAGCCAATATCTGCCATCGTTTTAATTATAGTATTTTCAAGGGCACTATGGTCCAGAAGTAGTGTACATGACAGCAGATTTGATGGTTGTGAGTTTGAACCATGTTGGGGATAAGAGTCTTTCAAGACCTTCCCTGACACAAAGTACTTGTCCAACCCAGGAACCACTGAGAGCAATTGCATTGTAAAAATAATACAAGTCCAAATTAAGGACATGGTAGTATAACCATCTTCACCTAATATGGCATGACTATAAACATGGATTTTACCATGAAATGTACATTCAAGACTTTAAAACCAGGTTTTTAATGAAAATACTGGTTATCAGTATGGGATATGTCACTGGGCAGGTAACAAACAGTTGTTTCTGTCAAATATCTTGTGTTAGAATAGAGATTCAATTTTCATATATTTGGGAGGTAGATACCTTTATGGGAAGAAGATTGGGATTGATTTTCAGGATGATAGGATCAAGGTAATGGTCACTGTTACTAAAAATTGGATTTTCATTTTCATCAAGTAGCTTCTTTTAGGAATGAGGTATGATGATAAAATTTAGTATACATATATATAGATACCTCATGTAAGGAGGAAGATTAGGATTGATTAAGTCAATAGAGTCAAGGTGAAGGTCACTGTTACTAAAAATAATATGCTTGCCTGGGGCAACACTTGAAAACCTGGTTTCACGTCATTTGACATGTTTCTTGTTTATTTTTTTCAGGGCCATGGGATGATAGTGGAACGGTATGGCTAGAATTTGCTGGGCGCCAGTGACTTGTCTGTGATCTGTCTGTAAGAAGGCACAATTGATGCATATAATAAACATGTATATACACATATACTGTGTGAGAGAGAGGATTTATTGGTTCCTGGTGTAGTGTTCATTATGACAATATCATATGAAGATTTTCATCTGTGTATGGACATTGAGAATTCATACAAAATGATAGTACATGTATTTGAAGTACTAAATGAAGTATAAAGTTAATATATTTATTAGAGTAAAGAATATGTATTTAAGTTGTGTAAACATGAAGGAAAAGAACAAAGTCAAAGATATATACATTTTTTTTCGTCAAAATTTTCAGTTAAAAGTTTAAATAAAATTATTTGTTTTTTTTTTAAATTCAGTGATTTTTTAAGTGAACATAAATTTTGATTGGTATCATTACTTCTTTCATAGCATTCTTTGTTCAAACTTTCAACTCTATATATGCGTCAGAGTTGATAAATTACCATTAGACTTGCATGTTATATTTATAAGATGAATATGATTTTTTTCCATCCAAGGAATTTCTGCAATTTTTTGCAAGTCTGTTACAGTTAGTGGGGCTATTTATTTGTCATTTTTATATTATTCATGTAACTGTGATCAACATTCTGAGTGTACAAATTACTTTATCTGTCCCATTAAAGATTTACAATGGAAAACTGTACTAGTTGTTGTCAATACACAATATGTCTGGCCCAGTAGCGAGGGACCATGGTCGCGATCCCTTATTTGTAGTTCCAGACAGCATTGAACTCATCTGGAATTTTATTGTGACAAATTTATATCTCCCCTTGTACTAACCGTCCCTTTTTTTAAAGATTTATTGCCATTTGTTTAAATGTCCGCAGCATAAGTCTCTTCTTTTTCAAGATAGGCTGATGGTATTTGGTGCATGTACCAATGACTTGGGTACATGTACAAATGGGCTTAAAGACGAAATAAATCCGAGAAAAACCTTTTCTGCCTTGTCTTTTATTAAAAATACTGTCCACAGCTTCTGCATATTTAAGATAGGCAAAAAGTATGACATATCTAGGCTAAGATTATGACTGAATTAAAAAAAACACAAAAAACACACACATGACAATAACTTGCAACTTGATGGCCCCACTATGGTAAGTATGATAAGAACACTTTCATTTTTTTTTTAGTTGCATTGAAATATTTTTTTTTGTTCGTTTTTAGAACCTTTAATGGGTGAACTTATCTGACATGAACATTTGTTCAGAAGGCACAAGTTTTTGGCAGTAAGTAATCCCACAAAACTTGATTTAACACTGGCAGCCCGGACCATTCCATTGTGCGGATAGTTTCTTACAATTACCCTTGAGCACATCAGAATCCAGAAGGAAACTTGAGTCACCTATCATGATGCGGAGGTCATAATGCGTTTATCCCGTTGGGATGTTGATTTCATGACCTTTGATGGCAGTTTCATAACTCTCCATGTAGAGTTGAACTCTCTCACATGCTCCTCCGGGAATGATTGCTTGCACCGGGGGAGGGGTATCATTAAACCTGCCGGAGTACTCACCTCTCTCCCCAACATGTTGGCAGGACAGTCATACGATTTTACTATTACTATTTGCTGCAGATGTAAGTCCCACTGTTTTTGGGATTTGCTCACGAAACAGCGTCATGATGGTGCGATTATAACGCTCTACTTGGCCATTTGAAAAGAGCCTTTAGGGCGTTTGTTCACGCCTTATGGATTTCCGGAACTCTGCAGCTTCGACTCAAAGTTGCGCAGCCTTGATCTAAGTAAACTGGAAAAGATTTCCAAATCTGAAAGAAAGCCTTACAAATCTGACTGGGCACTGGAATACATCCACCCATTTGGTGAACTGATCACTATCACGAGCACATGCTCATTCCCTCGAGGCTTCTTGAGAAGAGGCCATGCCTGATATTCAGTCAGGAGCACCTACTCTAACTAACACTCTTTAGTTCTGACTGCAAGAACTGCCACAAAATTGGTCTTCCCAAATTTTTCCATCATGCTGTCTCGAGTGCGACTTTCGACCTTGTGGCCGGCAGATGGGAGGTCATGGTTGATTTTAATGCCTTCGCCCTCATTTCTACTGGCAATACGAGTCGTTTCTCTTGTCAATCAATAACAAACATCCTTGTTTAGCTAGTAGGACTTGGTAGCTGGGCTAGAACGAAAAAGAACTGAGCTATATTATTCATTTTGATAATACCCGAAAACTTACAATAAACCCAAGTGGGACATGACTATTACAAATCTATGACAGTGAATACGTGACATTTCCCTTTTTCATTGTTGAAAGTATATGAACTAAAGATACATAAAAACACATTTTGAATGAGTGTATGTCCTTAAGTAGTCTTAGGAAGATGTCTTTAAACAGTTTTATTACGTACCAATATTTTCTTTGTGACGTCTGCAGTCCTGGATTCTTATTTCAGTGAAATATTGTGATTGACTTATAATTATCAGAAATTTCTTATTTTAACCTGTATACCTTATAACATTTTGGGCATTGACTGATCTTACACACAAAACAGCGTAATACATATATTCAACATACACTTCCCCCACAGCAACATTACAGACAAAATCATTCAGTTTAGCTGGTGCTTTTTCTTTTCTGTCCGATCGCGTAGTATAAAACCTATCATCAAGCTGACTAGGTCTGTATTGACTCTGACTAGATTCTGACTAACTGCACAACTGACGCAACCCTTCATCACCTGATACTGTTCTTGAACGCTGGTCGGAGACTACTGTTCCCTTTGAATTTGGGTTACGCAGATTCGATTCTTTCTGCTTGACTCGCACGACTGGTTCTTTTGAACCTGGGTCACACAGGTTCGATCCAGTCCGCTGAGATCGCGCGTTTGATCCTTTTGAACCCGGGTCACACGGTTTCGTTCTTGATCCTTAAAAACCTGGGTCACACAGGTTCGCTTCCGTTTGTTTACTTCGTGTCACCGATCCACACGAACCTGGGTCACACAGACTCTCCTTTGCCTGATGCGAATGCGGAAACCATGCCGTCGTCGGTTTGAGGTGTTTGCGGTTTCTCCGGAGTATTCGTCCTTCGGATGTCTCCACCATATATGAACGCGATGTATAATGCCTTTTTAGCACTGTCCCTTGTACCACTTTCTCTGATTGTGCTCAATGAGTACTGTTTGTCTTTCTCGGAGTGGTTTTAATGGTTTGTCACATTACCGCCTGTTGCAGTAAAATCGTTGTTTCTTTTTGTTTTGTTTTGTATAATTATCTATATCTGAATAACCCGGTTTTAAGACACTCTCTGTAGCTGGTAATGCTGACTTTAGGCGTCTGTGCTGGCGACTGTCCAATATTTTCTAATGGAGTGTTTCTATAGTCCAACAGAGCTTTATTTGGACCACTGCTCTTTTTGATTAGATTTTTTTTACAGTTGTTATATCTTTCTGTCTGTCATTTGGCTTGACTATAATGTGGACTGGTTGTTGTATGTACGGAATTTTATTGATATTATATGAATTAATCTGGAAAATTGTTTCATCAAGTAAGAAATCACACTTCTTGAACTAAGATTGTCAAGTTTTTCTACCTCTGGCTATTTTTGAATAATAATCTACAGTCAGCAGATAATGATTTCCTTTTTAAATAAATCAGCTCCTATCTTTGAAGATGGTCTATCTGCATTTCACTTGAAATCATTGCTTCTCGTCTATTTGTTTTTGTATATTTTTAATTTGCACAGATTACACACTTTCTACATTTCTTGAATTTGAGCCATCATGCCAGGCCAGTACATGAATTTGTCTTGCTCTTTCTTTGCATTTAACAATGACCCATGTGTGTGTTTCATGCACTACTTTCAGCATAAACCTTCTCAAGACTCAGGTAATAATGACTTTTTGTCCTTTGTACAGAATACCATCTACATCTAATACTTCTGTACTTCACTAGACAGTTTTTTTCGTCTCCGGCCAACCGTTCTTATCGATTCAGCTCTTTGTCTTTACCCGTTTCTTTTTAAAGCTCTTGATCCTTTTTGGGTTTCAGATATGGACGTGCAACTGAAACCTCATTGATTTCGACATCTGGAACAGATTTTAAATTCTTTATATGTATTTGGAGTTTAAAGTCTGGATAATGCGTAAGATATTAACATGGCTTTTCCCTGTTTTTGTTTCATTTCATATCTTTGCGATTTTTTGGGCACTTCTTGGAGGTAAATCTGTGTTTCGTCTTATGGAAAATGTTTTTTTGTGGTTTGTGATAAATTTCAGTTGCCCAAAACCCTTAGGTGGCGTCCATTTTTGCTACATTTTGGCTTCTGGTATCTTCTGCAACTACTTCTCTACTGTCTTAATTGGGTATTGTTTTTCCCTTTGAATTGCGTTATTTAAATCTTTTAGATATTTGGATATTTGAGGGGCCCATTTGGTTTTTTGTCACTGTAACCAACTTTTGACCCAAAGTGTATTTTTTCAATTCGTTTTACAGTAACACCCTTTCCTTTCGCCCAATAAATTTGTCTTTCAATGATAGGCATTTTTCCTGGGGGACGTCCCCACCGGAAACCGCTTCCTTGTCAATGTTTATTTTGTGTTTTTGGGAAAAATTCACTATACCCTGCTTCAAATGAAAGAGTTTTTGATCGGGCCCTAGCTCTTCAGCTGTTTCTCACATGATTATTGAAGTCGAATGAGTCTCAATATATAGAACTTTTCCCTTTAAAAGTGTTTCATTTTTACACCAATTTCAAGATTTAGACCCTTCAGACATATTTTTTTTAATGACCAATTGAGAATGAGCGTAACACTACGGTGGGTTTCTCCAAGGACCATGTATTTTTGGGGCTTTTTGTAGTCTTTCATTGACAGCACATTACCTTGGCACAGGGTGCCAAACTGAAACTCAATTTCAGTGGTTTTTGGGACAGTCAAAGTTTCTTTAAACAGTTTTCTTTTTTTTCGTAGACATTGTGTCAACAAACAATGTATCATAATTCATAGTCCTCCTCTGTTTAAAGTCGTGGTCTTTTTTTTATGTTTCCTTGTTTTGCTTCCCAATAACAAAATGACCCTTTTTCACATTTGTTACATCGTTTACCTTGTGCAGGGCACATACAGTCCGTGTTTTCTGCCACACATGACATGTTTTTTGCTTCGACAGATGTTGGACTTTTTTTTACTTGCATCGGCAAAGTGATTTGTCTTTATTGTACATTTGTTTGGATACACGTGAGGTCTTTTGAGTGCATGTACATTTGGGTTTTCCCCACCATTCATACTCTTTCAATTGTTTTTGTGTATTTCAAAAGTTCTACATAGTTCTATAGGGCCCTTTTCTATTGTAATAAATTTAATTTTTACCGAAATGGGGCAGGCTATCTTTGATCTTAACACGCACAACGGATGACCAAAATTACATTTCGATAACAGTACCTCCTTTTCTTTGGGTAAAGGCAAAAACCCCGTAACCCTATTAAATTTTTCCCTTGCCATTTTTGCCCCGAAGGGCTCAGCCCTATGGGAGGGTTCCAGATCACCCTACCCCAGAAGTAAGAGTCAGCCTGTTTCGGTAGTGCCAAACTGGGAATGATATTAACCTCTCCTTCAATGTACCAAAAGCGTCGGTCTGCAAACTATTGTTTGCTGTGACCGCGTGTATTGGAGCGGCTCCCTTTGCGAAACGCTTGATAAATTTTCTTTTGTGAAAATTTTTCCCAAACCCCTGTGGAATCTTTTAATTTTTTAGCGCAGTCTGGGACCAGCCAATCCTTAGTCACAGCTATATTCTATTCCCGGGCACATTCAGAATGTTTTTCCCCTGAAAACTTCACCTTTTCTGAACGAAGATGCATTTTTTGGGGGTTCAGCTTCATTCCATGCTTTCGAACTTTTTAATGCCCCCCTTATATTGGCCATAATTATGATTCTGGAAAAACCCCCGCCAAGCACTTCCACATCGTCGAAGAATGCCATGACGTTTTCTCTTTGTTTAGATTTTTTGAGGTCAAATTCCATAGCCCTAGCGAAAATCGCCGGAGCCAAACACAATCCGTAATCCCATGCGGGCGGCTCAAAAAGGGACATACTTGTGATAAAGGCGGTTTTATTTGTTTCCTCCCCACGGATCCCCCGCTGGAAGGGAAAATGAAACCCTTTTGGGATTAGCAAAGGTATATGAAAGAATTTATGTCAATGTGTAATGAAATTTTTTTTAATTTTAGTAGTTTGTGAATTGACTTTTTTCTTCCACATGCAAATAATATTCTTTTTATTTAAACACAGAACATATTTTAATTTTGAAAAAATGGCCTAAAGAGAGGTCGTTTGGGTCGTTAAGAATTGTAACTTTAATCAACCCCATAACTTTTTGCTCAAAAACCAGTATTTAGGATTCTGAGTGAAAGTAAAGATGTCTTTCACTTGGTTCCGATATGTTTAATTTTGCTTGATATTAAATACTGTCCACTACAACACAAAAGAATGAATCATTCCTGTTCATGTATATTTTACATACTTTCTTTCTTTTTTTAAAAAAAACAACGGTTTTACATGTTTAACAATTTAATTACCATAAAATTCATTCAAAATTAAATTTATTATTTATACTTTTATGCAGTCATAAAAAATTTTTTGTATTTTTTTATTTTTAAAACTTTGTGCATGTCTTAAACAAAATGACTCAACTACATGTATTAAAGCCAAAGTAAAACCCTTTGTTTTGCATATGGTTATTAAAACATTCTAAAACATGAAATGCATACTTTTAATTTTATTTACAGCAACTATGTACCACGTACCTGTAAATTTTAAACCTTTATTACAGCAGGTACAGTTTTTTATTGGGTGTCTGACCACGATGGGTTTCATGAATTTCCCTTCTCTGTGGAAGTTTTATTGCAGTCCCGGCGCCCCAGGGTTAAAGCGCCGACTCAGAGCTTTGGGTGTCGTGTGTTTGGTCCCCGGCCGCGACATTTGCAAAGTTATTAAAAATGTATTGGTATGCTCCATTGATTTGTGCTCAGCATCTAAAAAGTTCTGGTTGTGCCCGGGGCAAAGGGTAGCGTTACTGGGTGGTTATCATTCCACATGTCTAATTGTTTGTTTTTGGGTTTAACGTCCCCCCCGGCGTTTTTTCAGTCATTTGGAAATCCCGGGGTCTACTTGAGACAGATACAGTGCTGTCCCCAATGCGTATCAAAACCGGGAGACATTTCCTGCACCGGGCTAACCAGTCCTGGTGCCACCATTATATTTGAGCTGCTGAGCGCTAAGCAAGAAGCTATACCAGTACCATTTTTACGACTTTGGTATGCCGTGGCCGGGGGATCGAACCCCCGACCTCCCCTCAGAGGCGAACGCTCCTAAACACTCGGCCACCAGGGCGGTGTTACTTAATTGTGAAAAGCACTATGTGTTTCAAGTAGGCAGGGTTTCTCAAAGGGACGGGAAATACTGTCAGCGGACGTCAAAACCAAAAAAACAACAAAATGTGTAAAGTTGTAGCCCTTTGCGATCCTGAACTGATTGGTGTTGCATCTTGAAACATATGCTTTACCCAGCAATAAAACCCCGATACTTCTGGCATGATGGGGCGGTTTAACACATACCAAAGCAACATTTCATTTTTACTATTATTCCTTTACAGTTTTAATTTATCTTGATAAAATTTTCAACTTAAAACATTTCTCTTTCGTGGGGCTGATTCCCCAAATTTTTTTATGTGTTCTAATGTGAGGTGATCGAAATGCTACTTTGAAAGAAATATTTATTCTTGCTGCCCAAAAATTGTGTTGGTTCTATGTTTTTTAAAAGTAACAAATAAAAAAAGAGTTCCATGGGTTTTTCATAATTATGTTGAGGTTCTTCAACGCATGTTTGTGCGGAGTGAGCTATTGGACTTCTAATTTGTAAGTTCAAAAGGCTTAAGCATTTGGAAAACCTTTGTAATGGAGATTTCTGTGGTTACTGGGGAGATCACTTCATTCTCTTTAAGAATATGGGAAATTCAAGACGAAATTTTCCCGAGATTGATGAAGGAGAAGTTGAAGTTGTGCCTGAGTCTTGACTTGACTTGACATTGAGTTTTTTCCCTCGCTGCGCAGTATTTCGTCAATTTTAGGACTGGTAGAGATGGAAAAATTGTCACCCCTGTACAAGTGGGTTGGGATTTTCCCTCCCGGGCTTAGATATACGAGTTATATCAATTTATATATTGCAAAAATGGGTTAGACTGGCCGATAGAACAACAGCCCGTCTATAAGAAGGTTTAGATCTCACCCGGGCTCATGTTTAAAAAATTAATATCGCCCTAATAATGAGCACTGACCTCATGTATACCATCTCCCCGCATTGTGCGCGTGACGTAATCAATGCGAGGGAGTTTTGTGTCAGCCCAGCTGTTTAAAAAAAGCTTTGGCCAAAAAGGGGGATTTAAGGGGGTGCCCCTCTAAAATTTCCCCCCACATACTTAAAATTTCAGTTTTTAATTTAAAAAAATTTTAAAAATCGAGTTCCCCCGGTCCTAAGTCCAACCGGAACTACATTTCCCAAAAAGCCGGAAAGGCTGTTGCATTGCCACTGCCCCTTTCTTTTTTTTTCTACCCTTTAACTTTGATATCCCGGAACCCGGCTCTGCTAAAGAATCCATGGTCAAACAATTGGGAAAAACAAAACATGCACGAAGATGTGTTTACGATACGTAATTGGCATATTTCAGGTGGGTGCCCCAGATATGAATAAATTCAACTTGTGGGGAGGCTCACTTTCCATTGGTCATCCATTTGGAGCCACTGGTGTGAGACTGGTCACTACTGCAGCCAACAGACTGGCCAAGGAGGACGGGCAGTTTGCCCTGGTGGCGGCGTGTGCAGCAGGAGGCATCGTAAGTAGTAGTTTTTAGCTCGACTATTCCAAGAATAAGGAGGGCTATTCTACTCTTGAGCGTCAACAATTTTCTTTAAACAACATCTTCTCCTTAACCACTGGGCCAATTTTGACGAAACTTTACAGGAATGTTCCCTGGGTGATGCCCTTTTAAAGTTGTTCAAATTATTTTGATTCTCTGAAAATTGTGACAGCCGGGGGCCTGACCCGTTTTCATTATATGTATATAGTTAAACTGCAAAAATCTTCTCTCCAAAAGTACTTGCTGGATTTAAAGTTATTTGGCACAGATGTTCCTTAGGTCACTCTCTACCAAGATTATTCAAATTATTTTGATTCTTTGAAAAATGTGACTGCCAGGGTGCTGAGCCCGTTTTCCTTATATGTATATAGTAAAAACTGCAAAAATCTTCTCTTCCAAAAGTACTAGCTGGATTTCAAAGTTATTTGGCACAGATGTTCCTTAGGTAACTCTCTACCAAGATTATTCAAATTATTTTGATTCTTTGAAAAATGTGACTGCCAGGGTGCTGAGCCCGTTTTCCTTATATGTATATAGTAAAAACTGCAAAAATCTTCTCTTCCAAAAGTACTAGCTGGATTTCAAAGTTATTTGGCACAGATGTTCCTTAGGTCACTCTCTACCAAGATTGTTCAAATTATTTTGATTCTTTGAAAAACTTGGCTGCCAGGGGGCTGAGCCCATTTTCATTATATGTATATAGTTAAACTGCAAAAATCTTCTCCTCCAAAAGTACTTGGATTTAAAGTTATTTGGCACAGATGTTCCTTAGGTCACTCTTTACCAAGATTGTTCAGATTATTTTATTCTTGGAAAAATTGGACTGCCAGGGGGCAGAGCCCATTTTCCATATATGTATATAGTAAAACCTTAAAAAATCTTCTCCAAAATTACTGGCTGGATTTCAAAGTTATTTGGCATAGATGTTCCTTAGGTCTCTATACCAAGTTGTTCAATTTTTTTTGATCCATTGAAAAACATGGCCGCCAGGGGCAGAGCCCATTTTCCTTATATGAATATATTACAAATTTGAAAAATCTTCTTGGCCAAAAATACTTGCTGGATTTCAAAGTTATTTGACACAGATATACCTTAGGTCATTAATTTGATCCTTTAAAAACATGGCCGCCAGGGGACTAAGCCCATTTTCCTTATATGGTATAGTACAAATTTGAAAATTCCTTTTGTCCAAAAGTCTACTCATTTATGGCTGGCAGAGGAGCCCATTTCTCTCCTACTAATACCTTGTTCACAGGTTAGCGACCCAGGGCCATCATGGCCCTCTTCTTGACTTAGAATCTTGGTTAAGTTTTCCGTACCAACTCACTTTTTCACTGAACCCCTTTAGATATTGTTAGCTTGACTATTTGAAGAATAATGAGTGTTATTCTACTCACCGGAGTATATGCGTTGGCATCGCCGTAACGTTTAAGTTTTTTGTCCACCTTTTTTTTTTTTTCAGTGAATCCCTTAAGGTATTGTTTTGATACTTGGAAAACTTGTGTATGACCACCATCTCTTGTGAGCTTTTAGGATCAACAGTTGTCTGTCTGTCGTCTACATTTGTTTCAAATGACATCTTCTCTGAAACCATTGGGCCAAATTTGATAAAAATTGCCTTTGATGTTCCTTGCATGAAGCTCTGTAAAGTTGTTCAGGTGGTTCCAGTGACGGTGTTTTGCATATCTGGGTCACAGGAGCTAAAAATAAATGTGAAATCTTTAAAAATCTTCTCCAAAACTGTGAGGCCAAGAGCTTAGATGTTTGATCTGTGTCATTGTCATATGAACCTTTGTCAGGTTTGTTCAGATCATGACCCTGGGGTCAAAATTGGCCCCACCCCAGGGGTCACTTGATTTTACATAGACTTGTATAGGAAAACCCTTAAAAGATCTTCGCAGAAACCAAAACGGTTTTTTTTTATGGATTATGTATTCAGTATGACTCGTAATACAATAATTGTCAATGAAGGCAATGTTTCTCAGGCGAGCAACTCAGGGCCATCTTGGCCCTCTTGTTGTGTCATCTGTTGTGAGCAGGAGTGACACATAGGGATCAGTTTTCCGTTGCCTGTCTGTCCGTCACACTTTTTCTCAGCTTGTTCTGTCAAGCTTCAGCAGGTGACAGATGTGTTCCAAAGAATACTCTTGTTTAAATTTTATTGTACATTGTATGCAAAAGAAATTCTTGCCTTTTGTGCCATGAATCATAAATATTGTGGTAAAGATGATGTAGAATTTTGGGAAGAAACTGGAGTTAAAACAACTGACCACTGTATTCTGTCAAATGCATTTGTAATGGAAACTCTCTCTTTTCATTATGTTTGAGTTGTCGTTCTTTTGGGATGGTATATTGTATATCACGCCTACCCACAAAAGTCTGTATCCGCTTAAAGCTGTTAGCCTGTCCCCATTGTTGGACTGATATACCGTTTCACAAGAACGGCAACTTCTACATTACAAAAAGAAGGAATGGAGATGTGTTGGTGAGAGGTTAAGTTTGATATCCCCCACATGGTCTCAGACTCTCCCTAGATGATTGTACCAATGAGAAAATAAAATTATTTTGATGGTTTCAGCCTAAAATTCATTATTTTTTTGCTGGTAAGGTTAAAAACTTTTGGATTTTACAGTAATATGTTAAGAGTATATAAAATATTCTGTTTTTAATTTTGTGCAAAGAAAATAACTGATAAAATCCAGTGCAATACTTTATTGTCTCCTACTTAAGAGTCAAATATACACACTATAATATTAGGTGGCTAAATACTTTGAAGATAAGGAACCAAACTTGATACTGAAGAATTAGACTGTGTCAAGTGTCATAACAGTGTGATATAGATCAAATAAAATAAATCCATACATAATATTGTACTTTGCTTCTGATTTTCAAATTTGCAAATGGTAACTATGTGTATGTTTAAAAAATTGATATCCCCCTCTCCCCCTCCAAAAAAAAACCCCAACATTTTTTTTACCATTGAATCTTGCTTTTACAACAGTGTGAATTTCTTATACTAGCCAATATCTGCCATCGTTTTAATTATAGTATTTTCAAGGGCACTATGGTCCAGAAGTAGTGTACATGACAGCAGATTTGATGGTTGTGAGTTTGAACCAAGACCTTCCCTGACACAAAGTACTTGTCCAACCCAGGAACCACTGAGAGCAATTGCATTGTAAAAATAATACAAGTCCAAATTAAGGACATGGTAGTATAACCATCTTCACCTAATATGGCATGACTATAAACATGGATTTTACCATGAAATGTACATTCAAGACTTTAAAACCAGGTTTTTAATGAAAATACTGGTTATCAGTATGAGATATGTCGCTGGGCAGGTAACAAACAGTTGTTTCTGTCAGATATCTCCTGTTAGAATAGAGATTTAGTTTTCATATATTTGGGAGGTAGATACCTTTACGGGAAGAGGAAGATTGGGATTGATTTTCAGGATGATAGGATCAAGGTAATGGTCACTGTTACTAAAAATTGGATTTTCATTTTCATCAAGTAGCTTCTTTTAGGAATGAGGTATGATGATAAAATTTAGTATACATATATATAGATACCTCATGTAAGGAGGAAGATTAGGATTGATTAAGTCAATAGAGTCAAGGTGAAGGTCACTGTTACTAAAAATAATATGCTTGCCTGGGGTGACACTTGAAAACCTGGTTTCACGTCATTTGACATGTTTCTTGTTTATTTTTTTCAGGGCCATGGGATGATAGTGGAACGGTATGGCTAGAATTTGCTGGGCGCCAGTGACTTGTCTGTGATCCGTCTGTAAGAAGGCACAATTGATGCATATAATAAACATGTATATACACATATACTGTGTGAGAGAGAGGATTTATTGGTTCCTGGTGTAGTGTTCATTATGACAATATCATATGAAGATTTTCATCTGTGTATGGACATTGAGAATTCATAACAAAATGATAGTACATGTATTTGAAGTACTAAATGAAGTATAAAGTTAATATATTTATTAGAGTAAAGAATATGTATTTAAGTTGTGTTTTTTTTTCGTCAAAATTTTCAGTTAAAAGTTTAAATAAAATTATTTGTTTTTTTTTTAAATTCAGTGAATTTTTAAGTGAACATAAATTTTGATTGGTATCATTACTTCTTTCACAGCATTCTTTGTTCAAACTTTCAACTCTATATATGCGTCAGAGTTGATAAATTACCATTAGACTTGCATGTTATATTTATAAGATGAATATGATTTTTTTCCATCCAAGGAATTTCTGCAATTTTTTGCAAGTCTGTTACAGTTAGTGGGGCTATTTATTTGTCATTTTTATATTATTCATGTAACTGTGATCAACATTCTGAGTGTACAAATTACTTTATCTGTCCCATTAAAGATTTACAATGGAAAACTGTACTAGTTGTTGTCAATACACAATATGTCTGGCCCAGTAGCGAGGGACCATGGTCGCGATCCCTTATTTTGTAGTTCCCAGACAGCATTGAACTCATCTGGAAATTTTATTGTGACAAATTATATCTCCCCTTGTACTAACCGTCCTTTTGTTAAAGATTTATTGCCATTTGTTTAAAATGTCCGCAGCATAAGTCTCTTCATATTCAAGATAGGCTGATGGTATTTGGTGCATGTACCAATGACTTGGGTACATGTACAAATGACTTAAAGACGAAATAAATCCGAGAACATCCCTTTTCTGCCCTTGTCTTTTATTAAAAATACTGTCCACAGCTTTCTGCATATTTAAGATAGGCAAAAAGTATGACATATCTAGGCTAAGATTATGACTGAATTAAAAAAAACACAAAAAAACACACACATGACAATAACTTGCAACTTGATGGCCCCACTATGGTAAGTATGATAAGAACACTTTCATTTTTTTTTTTAGTTGCATTGAAATATTTTTTTTTGTTCGTTTTTAGAACCTTTAATGGGTGAACTTATCTGACATGAACATTTGTTCAGAAGGCACAAGTTTTTGGCAGTAAGTAATCCCACAAAAACTTTGATTTAACACTGGCAGCCCAGGACCATTCCATTGTGCGGATAGTTTCTTACACTTACCCTTGAGCACATCAGAATCCAGAAGGTAAACTGAGTCACCTATCCATGATGCGGAGGTCATAATTGCGTTTCATCCGTTGGGATGTTGCTTTCATGACCTTTCGGGCAGTTTCATCAACTCTCCATGATAGAGTTGAACTCTCTCACATGCTCCTCCGGGAATGATGCTTGCCCCGGGGGAGGGGTATCATTAAACCTGCCGGAGTACTCACCTCTCTCCCCAACATGTTGGCAGGACAGTCATACGATTTACTATCTACTATTTGCTGCAGATGTAAGTCCCACTGTTTTTGGGATTTGCTCACGAAACAGCGTCCATGATGGTGCGATTATAACGCTCTACTTGGCCATTTGAAAAGAGCCTTTAGGGCGTTGTTCACGCCTTATGGATTTCCGGAACTCTGCAGCTTCGACTCAAAGTTGCGCAGCCTTGATCTAAGTAAATCTGGAAAAGATTTCCAAATCTGAAGAGAAAGCCTTACAAAACTGACTGGGCACTGGAATACATCCCACCCATTTAGTGAACTGATCAACTATCACGAGCACATGCTCATTCCCTCGAGGCTTCTTGAGAAGAGGCCATGCCTGATATTCAGTCAGGAGCACCTACTCTAACTAACACTCTTTAGTTCTGACTGCACTGACTGCAAGAACTGCCACAAAATTGGTCTTCACAAATTTTTCCATCATGCTGTCTCGAGTGCGACTTTCGACCTTGTGGCCGGCAGATGGGAGGTCATGGTTGATTTTAATGCCTTCGCCCTCATTTCTACTGGCAATACGAGTCGTTTCTCTTCAGAATGCTTATTATTTTGATAGGGCACCCTGTCAATCAATAGCAAACTTCCTTGTTTAGCTAGTAGGACTTGGTGGCTGGGCTAGAACGAAAAAGAACTGAGCTATATTATTCATTTTGATAATACCCGAAAACTTACAATAAACCCAAGTGGGACATGACTATTTCAAATCTATGAAAGTGAATACGTGACATTTCCCTTTTTCATTGTTGAAAGTATATGAACTAAAGATACATAAAAACATATTTTGAATGAGTGTATGTCCTTAAGTAGTCTTAGGAAGATGTCTTTAAACAGTTTTATTACGTACCAATATTTTCTTTGTGACGTCTGCAGTCCTGGATTCTTATTTCAGTGAAATATTGTGATTGACTTATAATTATCAGAAATTTCTTATTTTAACCTGTATACCTTATAACATTTTGGGCATTGACTGATCTTACACACAAAACAGCGTAATACATATATTCAACATACACTTCCCCCACAGCAACATTACAGACAAAATCATTCAGTTTAGCTGGTGCTTTTTCTTTTCTGTCCGATCGCGTAGTATAACACCTATCATCAAGCTGACTAGGTCTGAACTGACTCTGACTAGATTCTGACTAACAGCACAACTGACGCAACCCTTTGTCACCTGATACTGTTCTTGAACGCTACGCTGGTCGGAGACTACTGTTCCCTTTGAATCTGGGTTACGCAGGTTCGATTCTTTTCTGCTTGACTCGCACGACTGGTTCTTTTGAACCTGGGTCACACAGGTTCGATCCAGTCCGCTGAGATCACGCGTTTGATCCTTTTGAACCTGGGTCACACGGGTTTGTTCCTGATCCTTAAAAACCTGGGTCACACAGGTTCGTTTCCGTTTGTTTAGTTTGTTCACACAGGCTCTCCTTTGCCTGATGCGAATGCGGAAACCATGCCGTCGTCGGTTTGAGGTGTTTGCGGTTTCTCCGGAGTATTCGTCCTTCGGATGTCTCCACCATATATGAACGCGATGTATAATGCCTTTTTAGCACTGTCCCTTGTACCACTTTCTGATTGTGCTCAATGAGTACTGTTTGTCTTTCTCGGAGTGGTTTTAATGGTTTGTCACATTACCGCCTGTTGCAGTAAATCGTTGTTTCTTTTTGTTTTGTTTTGTATAATTATCTATATCTGAATAACCCGGTTTTAAGACACTCTCTGTAGCTGGTAATGCTGACTTTAGGCGTCTGTGCTGGCGACTGTCCAATATTTTCTAATGGAGTGTTTCTATAGTCCAACAGAGCTTTATTTGGACCACTGCTCTTTTTGATTAGATTTTTTTTACAGTTTGTATATATCTTTCTGTCTGTCATTTGGCTTGACTATAATGTGGACTGGTTGTTGTATGTACGGAATTTTATTGAATATTATATGAATTAATCTGGAAAATTGTTTCCTCAAGTAAGAAATCACACTTCTTGAACTAAGATTGTCAAGTTTTTCTACCTCTGGCCATTTTGAATAATAATCTACAGTCAGCAGATAATGATTTCCTTTTTAAATAAATCAGCTCCTATCTTTGAAGATGGTCTATCTGCATTTCACTTGAAATCATTGCTTCTCGTCTATTTGTTTTTGTATATTTTTTTTCTCACAGATTACACACTTTCTACAATTTCTTGAATTTGAGCCATCATGCCAGGCCAGTACATGAATTGTCTTGCTCTTTCTTTGCATTTAACAATGCCCATGTGTGTTTCATGCACTACTTTCAGCATAAACCTTCTCAACGACTCAGGAATAATGACTTTTTGTCCTTTGTACAGAATACCATCTACCATCTAATACTTCTGTACTTCACTAGACAGTTTTTTTCGTCTCCGGCCAACCGTTCTCTATCGATTCAGCTCTTTGTCTTTAGCCGTTTCTGTTTAAGCTCTTGATACCTTTTTGGGGTCATCAGCATATGGGCGTGCAACTGTACCTCATTGATTTCGACATCTGGAACCAGATTTTCATTCGTCTCGTATGTATTTGGAGATTAAGTCTGGATAATGCGTAAGATATTAACATGGCGTTTCCTGGTTTATGTTTCACTCATATCTTTGCGAATCTTTGCACTCTTGGAGGTAAATCTGTGATCGTCTTCTGGAAAATGTGTTTTAGTGGTTTGTGATCAAGTTTCAGTTGCCAAAACCCTTAGGTGGCGTCCAGTTTGCTAAACATTTTGGCTTCTGGTATCTCTGCAACTACTTCTTCTACTGTCTTAATTGGGTATTGTTCTCTTTGAATTGCGTTATTTAAATCTTTTAGATATATGGATATTCTTACAGAGCCATCTGGTTTTTGTCACTGTAACCATACTATTGACCCAAAGTGTATGTTCAATTCGTTTTACAGTAACACCCTTTCCATTCGGTCCAACTCAATTTGTCTTTCAATGCAATAGGCACTTTCCTGGGGGACAGTACCACCGGTACCGCATCCTTGTCAATGTTTATTTTGTGTTCTTTGGGAATAAATCACTATACCATGCTTCGATCTGAAAGAGTCTTTTGATCAGGCCTAGCTCTTCAGCTGCTTCTCCACTGATTATTGAAGTCGAATGAGTCTCAACTATATAGAACTCTTCCTAAAAGTGTTCATTTTTACACCAAATTTCAAGATTTACGACACCTTCAGACATACTTTTATGACCTGAGAATGAGCGTAACACTACGGTGGGTTTCTTCAAAGGACCATGTACTTTGAGCTTTTTGTAGTCTTTCATTGACAGCACATTACACTTGGCACATGTGCCTAACTGAAACTCAATTTCAGTGTTATTGACAGTCAAAGTTTCTTTAAACAGTTTGTCTCTTTTTTCGTAGACATTGTGTCAACAAACAATGCATCATAATCATAGTCCTCCTCTGTTTCAAGCTCGTGGTCTTTCTTTTCATGTTTCCTTGTTTTGCATACAATAACAAAATGATCCTTTTTTCACATTTGTTACATCGTTTACCTTGTGCAGGGCACATACGTCCGTGCTTTCTGCCACACCTTGAACATGATTTTTGCTTCTGACCAGATGATTGGACTTTTTTTTTACTTGCATCGGCAAAGTGATTTGTCTTTTGTACAGTTAGTTTGGATACACGTGAGGTCTTCTTGAGTGCATGTACATTTGGGTTTTCTCCACCATTCATACTCTTCAATTGTTTTTGTGATATTTCAAAAGTTCTACATAGTTCTATATGGCCTTTTCTAGTGTCATGACAATAATATACCGAAATGGGGCATGACTATCATAGATACTTAACACGCACGACTGCCAAAAATACCTTTCGATAACAGTACCTCCTCTGATCTTTGGTCAAGGCATAACTTCCGTAAGCTATTAATTTTTCCTTGCCATATTGCACCCGAAGGAGCTCAGCGCCTATGGCGAGGTCAGATGCATCCGTATCCAGAATGTAAGAGTCAGCCTGTTTCGGTAGTGCCAACACTGGGAATGATATTAACCTCTCCTTCAATGTACCAAACGCGTCGGTCTGCAAACTAATGTTTGCCTGTGACCGCGTGTATTGGAGCTGCTACCTTTGCGAAACGCTTGATGAATTCTCTGTGATAATTTACCAACCCTGTGAATCTTTCTACATGTTTAGCGCAGTCTGGGACCAGCCAATCCTTAGTCACAGCTATATTCTATTCGGACACATTCAGACTGTTTCCGCTGAAAACTTCACCTTTTCTGAACGAAGATGCATTTTTTGGGCTTCAGCTTCATTCCATGCTTTCGAAATCTTTGTAATGCCTCCCTTATATTGGCCATAATTATGATTCTGGAAACCCCTGCCAAGCACTTCCACATCGTCGAAGAATGCCATGACAGTTTTCTCTTAGTTTAGATCTTTGAGGATCAAATTCATAGCCCTAGCGAAAATCGCCGGAGCCAAACACAATCCGTATCCCATGCGGGCGTGCTCAAAAAGCACATACCTTGTGATAAAGGCGGTCTTATTCTGATCCTCCTCACGGATCCACCGCTGGAAGAAACTGACCGTTTTGGGATTAGCAAAGGTATATGAAAGAATTTATGTCAATGTGTAATGAAATTTATTTAATTTTAGTAGTTTGTGAATTGACTTTATCTTCCACATGCAATAATATTCTTTTATTTAAACACAGAACATATTAATTGTGATAAATGGCACTAAAGAGAGGTCGTAGGGTCGTAAGAATTGTAACTTTAATCAACCCTATAACATTTTAGCTCAAAAACCCAGTATGAGGATTCTGAAGTGCATGTAAAGATGTCTTTCACTTGGTTTCCGATATGTAATTAGCTTGATATTAAATACTGTCACACTACAACACAACGAATGAATCATTACTGTTCATGTATATTGACATACTTTCTTTCTTTTTTTTAAATAATCACACGTTTTACATGTTTAACAATTAATTACCATAAACTTCATTCAAACTTAACTTTATTATTTCATTTTAAAACCCTTTTTGCGGTTATTAATACATTTCTAAAACATGAACATGCATACATTAATTTTATTTTACAGCAACTATGTACCACGTACCTGTAATTTTAAACCTTTATTACAGCAGGTACAGTTTTTTATTCGATGTCATGACCACGATGATTTCATGAATTTCATTCTCTGTGGAAGTTTTCATATGACATGTCCCGGCGACCGAGTGGTTAAAGCGTCCGACTCAGGAGCTGGATGTCGTGTGTTTGGTCCCCGGCCGCGACATAGCAAAGTTATTAAAAATGTATTGATATAGCTCCATTGCTTTTGTGCTCAGCATCTAATAGTTCTGGTTGTGCCGGTGCAAGGATAGCGTTACTGGGTGTGTTATCATTCCACATGTCTAATTGTTTGTTTTTTGGGTTTAACGTCCCACCGGCAGTATTTCAGTCATTTGGAGTCGGTGTCTACTTGAGACAGATACAGTGCTGTCACAATGCAGTATCACGCCGTAGACATTATCCTGACACCGGGCTAACCAGTCCTGGAGCCACCATTATATTCTGAGCTGCTGAGCGCTAAGCAAGGAAGCTATACCAGTACCATTTTTACGACTTTGGTATGCCGTGGCCGGGGATCGAACCCACGACCTCCCACTCCAGAGGCGA
Organism: Solen grandis; assembly: GCA_021229015.1. Classification (NCBI taxonomy): domain Eukaryota; kingdom Metazoa; phylum Mollusca; class Bivalvia; order Adapedonta; family Solenidae; genus Solen; species Solen grandis. The sequence continues at coordinate 66,890,951 of CM037783.1, read as the reverse complement.
ACGCTCTAAACACTCGGCCACCAGGGACGGTGATACTTAATTGTGACAGCACTATGTGTTTCAAGTAGGCATGGTCTCAAATGACTGAAATACTGTCAGCGGGACGTCAAAACCAACAAACAAACATAATGTGTGAAGTTGTAGTCCTTGCGATGCCTGAACATGATTGGTGTTGCATCTTGCACATATGCTTTACCCAGCAATATACCCCGATACTCTTGGCAATGATGGTGGCGAGTTTAACAACTACCAAAGCAACATTTCATTTTTACTATTATTCCTTTACAGTTCTTAATATTATCTTGCATAATTGTCAAACTTAAAACATTCTCTTTCGTGACTGATTCCAATTATTTTATGTGTTCTAATGTGAGGTGATTCGAAATGCTACTTTGAAAGTAAATATTTATTCTCTGCTGCAAATATTGTGTTGGTTCTATGTTTTCTAAAAGTAACAAATAAATAAGAGTTCCATGGTTTATCATAATTATGTTGAGAAGTTCTTCAACGCATGTTTGTGCGGAGTGAGCTATTGGACTTCTAATATGTAAGTTCAAGAGGCTTAAGCATTTGGACATACCTTTGTAGATGGAGATTTCTGTGGTTACTGCGAGATCACTTCATTCTCTTTAAAGAATATGAGGAAATTCAAGACGAAATTCCTGAGATTGATGAAGGAGAAGTTGAAGTTGTGCCTGAGTCTTGACTTGACTTGACTATTTGAGTTTACCGTCGCTGCGACAGTATTTCAGTCATATAGCGACTGGTAGAGATGGAAAAATTGTCATCCCGTGTACAAGTGGGTTGAGATTTCCATCCGGGCTTAGATATACGAGTTATATCACATGTATATATTGCAAATATGGAATGACTGGCCCGATAGAAACAACAGCCCGTCTATAAGAAGGTTTAGATCTCCACCCGGGCTCATGTAAACGATTAATATCGCCCTAATAATGAGCACTGACCTCATGTATACCATCTCCCCGCATTGTGCAGCGTGACGTAATCACTGCGAGGAGTGTGTCAGCCCAGCTGTTTAAAAACAGCTCTGGCCACTGGCGGATTTAAGGGGGTGCACCCTCTAAAATTCCCCGACCATACTTAAAATTTCAGTTTTTAATTTAAAAAAATAATAATCGAGTTCCCCCGGATCCTAAGTCCAACCGGAACTACACCTTCTAACAAAGCGGCAAGCTGCTTGCATTGCCACTGCCTACTTTTTTTTCTACCCTTTAACTTGATCTCCTGGACCTGGCTCTGCTAGTAGCCATCTGGCGGTAAAATACGAGGTGCAAAATATCGCTAGTTACATATGACATTTCTATCTTTCGTTATTGTATATAAAGAATTGTTTTCTAATTTTAATTTTCACGTGTCTGTCTCTTCTTCAAACATAATAAAAGTTAATTCTTTCCGATTTAAATGAACGTTTTCAATCTGAAATGTAAATAAGAAATAAGAAATAAGCCCATGAAAACTGCAAAGTAGAATGTAAATTTAAGAATTTGTAAAATACGAACATTATTATATTTAAAGTAACAATTTTAATTTTGAAAATGCAAGAAGCATTTTGGTATTTTAATAAGAAATCTGAAAATGTAATACGCATTTTGTAAATGTAATAAGAGTTTTTAAAATGCATCAATGTAATATGGAATCCTCAATTAGGGCAAAGAAATGAAGTGGCGGATATCCCCTCCCATAATAGTTAGCTGAACCAGACTGAAATAATTTCTAATTTAACCCTTTCCCTCATAGAGGAAACCATGAAAAGACCTATGCGAACATCATACAACCAGATCAGCCTGCGAGTAACTCGCAGGCTGATCAGATTTTATGCTTTACTCGCAGGCTGATCAGGTTTTATGCTGTTCGCTGCTCCTCAGTGGTCTGGAAATGAGGATTTTGTAATTAAATTTGGTAAGGTTTAACTGTGGTTTTCTGCAGATCAGGCTTTATGTGGTACCTACTGAGTGCGTCAAAATGAGTCTATATGAGGGAAAGGGTTAAGACACAACTAAAATCAATATATTGTACTCAATATGATTTTGGTGATTTTGTGTACTACTAAAACACAATCTTGTATTCCATGAGAATCCTGCTTCAGTGGCTTTATTTATGCGTCTCATAATAAGTTTTTGACACAGACACGAATGTGATATAGTAAATCCACAGGTGGCCAGTGCCTACGTATGTCTCCCCAGACAGACCCTCTTCAAGTTGTATAAGAAGTATATTTTTAAAGTTAAAAAGTATCATCTAGACATTTCTTGTATTGATAAACAAGTTGGGGAGGGTCCTGGGTCGGTGTTAGGTGTCTGCCTGGGGGTCCTGCTGGGAGTGTGGGTAATAGGGGTACCTGCCAACCTGTGATTAATATTTTTTTTTGTTCAGGTAAATTACTTCAAACACTTTAAACGGTTGTTTATTAAAATGTGCGAATCATTAAGGGCCTAATCGTTATAGGCAATTATAAAGGACCGTCCCCGGTGGCCGAGTGGTTAGAGCGTCCGCCTCGGGAGCAGGAGGTCGTGGGTTCGATCCCCGGCCGCGATATACCAAAGTCGTAAAAAATGGTACTGTTATAGCTCCCTTGCTTGGCGTTAAGCATATAAGGGTAGTTGCAGGACTGGTTGGCCCAGTGTCAGGATAATGTGACTTGGTGTGGTATCATGCCACATGTCTACGTCATGATACAGCAGTGTGGTAGTACTATATCTTTCTCAAGTAGACATCGTCTCCAAATGACTGAAATACTGTCGGCGGGACGTTAAACCCAACAAACAACAACAGCAAATACACAGAGACTCACATAACTTTTTAATTAAATTGAATAATCTTTTTCACTTAAGAAAAACTATAAATAAAATTCGATATAATCCTAATTCACCTAACACAAATTCAATTTATTCAAATTTACTTACGATTGTTTCCCGCAAAATGTCGTCAGTTTCCAGCAAAAGGTTATTGTCAATTCGGAATCCTTCAGATTTGTTCCGCTGTCGGACAGTAAGCAGTTGGCAGTTGGCCTGAACAGCTGGCTGTCGTTTAAGGAATTCCTTAGCGCGAGGCAAACATAGCTAGCTAGTGTTATCTCACACTGAACGCATTAGTAACAAGAGGGCCATGATGGCCCTGAATCGCTCACCTGAGTACCATTGCTTCAACTAATGTCAAGGTTTTTAAACAGACAAGGATTCTGATATAACTTAATCTAAAACATTTTACCCCTGACAATACTACACACCAAATATCTAAGCAATGGGCCATATGGTTTCAGAGAAGACTTGGGCGCAGGGTCATTTATCACCGTAGGGCCAAGACTTTGAAAATCTTGGTAGTGGCCCATAAGATGATGCTTCATACCAAATATCTAAGCTCTAGGCCTTATGCATTCATGGAAGAAGATTTTTTAAGATTTTCCTATATAACTCTGTGTAAAACAAGTGACCCCTGGTGCGGGGTCATTTATCACCATAGGGCTATGATTTGTACAATCTTGGTAGTGGCCCATAAGATGATGCTTCATACCAAATATCTAAGCTCTAGGCCTTATGGATTCATAGAAGAAGATTTTTTAAGATTTTCCTATATAACTCTATGTAAAACAAGTGACCCCTGGTGCGGGGTCATTTATCACCATAGGGCTATGATTTGTACAATCTTGGTAGTGGCCCATAAGATGATGCTTCATACCAAATATCTAAGCTCTAGGCCTTATGCATTCATGGAAGAAGATTTTTTAAGATTTTCCTATATAACTCTATGTAAAACAAGTGACCCCTGGTGCGGGGTCATTTATCACCATAGGGCTATGATTTGTACAATCTTGGTAGTGGCCCATAAGATGATGCTACATACCAAATATCTAAGCTCTAGGCCTTATGGATTCATAGAAGAAGATTTTTTAAGATTTTTCTATATAACTCTATGTAAAACAAGTGACCCCTGGTGCGGGGTCATTTATCACCATAGGGCTATGATTTGTACAATCTTGGTAGTGGCCCATAAGATGATGCTACATACCAAAAATCAAAAGGCTAGGCCTTGTGGTTTCGGAGAAGAAGATTTTTTCAAGTTTTTCCTATATTAGCCTATGTGAAATCAAGTGACCCCTGGGGCGGGGCCAATTTTGACCCCAGGGTCATAATTTGTACAATCCTGGTAGACAGTCATAAGATCATGCTACATACCAAAAATCAAAAGGCTAGGCCTTGTGGTTTCAGAGAAGAAGATTTTTTAAATTTTCATTTTTAAAATCTATTTTTAGCTCCTGTGACCTAATTATGCGATGGACCAGAACCATTTATACAACTTTAGTAGAGCTTCATCCAAGGAACATTCCTGCAAAATATTTTTCAAATTGGCCAAGCCGTTTAGGAGGAGATGTTGTTTGAAGCAATTGTTGACGCCGGACGCACGCACGGACGCACGCACGGACGCACGGACGACGGACGACGGACGCCGGACAAAAGGCGATCAGAAAAGCTCACCTTGAGCACGTTGTGCTCATGTGAGCTAAAAATGGAACGCCGACGTCACAAGTGTGTGTTCTTGTTTCCGATTATTATTGGGGTAAGTTTTGCTCTGACAGAAAATCCCAGAGTTCAGACGGACGTCGGAGAAATCGTCGGAATTTCAGATACAATTACCGTTGACAATAAGAACTACACCGTTAACAAATACCTTGGTATACCGTACGGTCAGCCGCCGGTCGGCGAGCGTCGGTTTTTAAAGGCGCTACCGATAGACAAATTGACTTCTCCATTTATTGCTGACAAAATTGAAGCTACCTGTCTTCAAGTAGAACTACCTCTTTCGAAACCAACCTCTATGTCTGAGGATTGTTTGTTTCTTAATGTGTTCGTGCCAAATGCGGAACCCGATTCTAAATCCGGGTTTGCCGTCATGGTGTATATATATGGCGGTGGTTTCCAGTATGGTTCCAGTGAAAGTTTCGGCGGTGGAACATTAGCTGCCTATGGAAACGTCGTTATTGTGACTATCAACTATAGGGTTGGAATCATGGGATTTCTGTCAACAGGTGACGGCCATGCCCCGGGAAACATGGGACTGTGGGACCAGCAGCTGGCCCTTCAGTGGGTCCATAACAATATCGGGGCCTTTGCTGGAGACAACGGTCGTGTGACGGTGTTTGGTCAATCAGCCGGAGCTATTAGTGCCATCTTTCAAGGTTTGTATCCTAAAAATAAGAACCTCCTCCATCGTATGATAGCACAGAGTGGAACCCCTGCGATGAAATCGCAAATCAATGTAAGACCATTGCAGAGTACGCAGGCGTTTGCAGATTTTTTTAATTGCAGCAAGGAAAGTACTGGAGTGATGGTTGATTGTCTACGTAAGATAGATTCTGTGGATATGTTCAAAGAAATCAATTCAGCTATTACCTCTGATCCAACAAAAGCTGTGGTATTTTCTCATCACCCGATCATTGATGGAGACTTTCTACAAACAGATCCTTCAGATTTCGGTAATACACCAGAAACGGGAAAGGAAGAACTGGAGTTTTACCGTTCTCTTGATCTAATCATTGGTGTTAACAGTCATGAAGGAGTTTTTGGTCTTTCTTGGATAGCTCATTCGGAGGACCCCGAAAATTTTGAACCATCGCGTAAAAGGATGGAGTCCAAATTTATACCTGCTGTTCTAGATATCGCAGGTGTAACTGGGAATGAACTTTCCACCAAACTGGTCATGTCAGAATATACCGACTGGACAAATCCTAATGATCCGGAAACGATCAGAAATGAGTTTATTAGGCTCGTTGGTGATTCAATATTTACAGTAGATGCAGTTGAGTATGCTCAACTTCATTGTGAAGAGTCTGAGGAGGACAATACGTTCTTTTACGTTTTCTCTTCAAACATAACTAATTCATATGTGCGGATGCCTAGCTGGATCAACGGTGCAAACCACGGAGAAGAACTCGGTTTTGTATTCGGATTTGACGAGGTAAATATCCGTGACTTTGAAAAAGTATCAACATTTGTATGGCAGGAACCGGAAAATTGGGAGTGGGAAGTGTCCCTCAAGATAATGCGCTACTGGTCCACGTTTGCCAAAATCGGGTATGTATATCAATACAAGTTTTTACAGATGCTGGCATTACGCAACACTTTATTTCTTTGTATTTCAAACTTCTTAGAACTTCTCAACAAATTGTAGGTCGATGGTTCAACTCAGACGCCCGTTGAGCATGTATTTATTCATGTATTTGGAAGTTGCTATAATACTTGAAAAATGTTGCATCAAATCTGTAGCAACATCGTTTTCATAGCAAAGTAACTGTTAAACTATATACATAAATATGCATAAGTATATTTTACAGTCATTGATTTTTACCATTCATCGCCTTTTTATCGATATCTTCAAGTTAAGAAGTATTGTGTACAAATTAAATTTGCTAACATTCAATAAGAAGCCAAGTAACTGTTAAAAATTTTCATTACGTAAATGTTGACATTGATAGTTATCTTGCTAAAACAAAACCTATTCATTATTTTAATAATGACAGGACGCCGGACAGATCAGTTGATGACAATTCTGAATGGCCAAAGTACGATATGGAGAATCAGCGGGCATTGAACTTCAACAAAATGATCAACATCACTGATTTCGTCTATGCAAAAGAATTCGATTTTTGGAAACATATTATTCCAGAAGTCAACAGAGTTGAAGCTGTACATGCGCAAACGTCCGATCAGGGTGCGTGTTATGCTAATGTTATGTTGATGGTGACCATGATGGGAAGTATATTATCCATATGAAGCAGATGAAAAATATGAGCGATAAACAAAGCATGACACTTGTGCTCGGGTGAGCTTTTGTGATCGCCTTTTGTCCGTCGTGCCACGTCCGTCGTCAACAATTGCTTGTGAACACTCTAGAGGCCACAGTTTTAGCCCAATCTTCATGAAACTTGGTCAGGATGTTTGTCTACATTATATCTCGGATGAGTTTGAAATTGGGTCACGTAGGGTCAAAAACTAGCTCACCAGGTCAAATCTTAGAAAAACCTTCTGAACACTCTAGAGGCCACAGTTTTGGCTCAATCTTCATGAAACTTTGCTAGAATGTTTGTCTTTATGCTATATCGGATGAGTTTGAAATTGGGTCATGTGGGGTCAAAAACTAGATCACCAGGTCAAATCTTAGGAAAACCTTGTGAACACTCTAGAGGCCACAGTTTTGGCCCAATCTTCATGAAACTTGGTCAGGATGTTTGTCTACATGATATCTCGGACGAGTTTGAAATTGGGTCCTGTGGGGTCAAAAACTAGGTCACCAGGTCAAATCTTAGAAAAACCTTCTGAACACTCTAGAGGCCACATTTTTGGCCCAATCTTCATGAATCTTTGTCAGGATGTTTATCTACATGATATCTCAAATGAGTTTGAAATTGGGTCATGTGGGGTCAAAACTGGCCAGGTCAAACTTAGAAAAACCTTTGAAACTCTAGAGGAATTTAATTTCTAAAATTTGATAAAAGTGTGTGTGTGTCAAAGTTTATATATCATACAACTGTTTGTGTTATATCTACACCTATATAGACTATATCATTTAATTTCAAACGCTATATACCTCGAGATCGGTAAAAATTTATGTTAACTTAAATTAGAAGTATAAATGAGAGAAGATGCTCAAGTTATATTTGTGTGCAGCTGTTTTAAGCGAGATATTGTGATATCAGTTTTTGGAACCGTCGTCAATATTTGTTTTATCCTCCTAAATCACTGAGCAGATAAAAACAACAACAACAACAGAAAACAACAACAACAAATAAAACAACAGGAATGATCCTTGGTTGTGGTACTGTTTAAATAGCTTAAATTAACAAAATGGCTACCATGGCTAAAAATAGAAATGAGAATGAAATGTAATATGTACGACAGTTGTGTATTTAGTGAGAGATTGCAAGATAGAGCGGATCCCTTATTTAAATACAGACGTTTCATTATTCTACTTCACAAAGATGACACGATATAGTACGCGCTAAATATTGACCCCGTCCTACTAAAGAACATCTCCTTTATACGCTTCGCTTACCGTTTGCAAGATCATGTATTTCAGTCAGATTGATATTAAAACTACGCTATGTTTGTTCATTGGTTCATGTTCTATATTTAAATGCCTCTCCAGTCGTACTTAGTTTTTAAAATTAGGACGTCGTATGAGAAAGTTAATGAGGATTCACGGGAACACTTCTTTCGTTAAACTTTCGCCTCTACGCAGAGCAAAACAAACCTATATGATCTAGTTAACAGTTTATCAGTCATTTGGAGACAAAGTGTACTTGTGACAGATACAGTGCTTCCACACGGTAGAATCACGCCGTAGACATGTGGCATAATGCCGCACCAAGTCACATTATCCTGACACAGGGCCAACCAGTCCTGCAACCACCCTTATATGCTGAGCGCCTAGCAAGGGAGCTATAACAGTACCATTTTTACGACTTTGGTATGTCGCGGCCAGAGATCAAACCTACGACTTCTATATTCCGGGGCGCTTTACACTGTAAAAAAAAAACACCGTTTAATTTACGGTAGAAGAACTGACAGCTGGTTTCCAGTTTTTTCATCGTATGGTTTTACGGCCAAACGTTAATAAATGCAGATGAAGACAGATTTTCGAAATATTACTTTAAATGTAGTGAATTTCAGAGATCTGTCCGAAATCTCTAACACCCCATCTGCCCACCGCAATCGTCAGACAAGATAATTGCAGTATCACCATCGTGTTTCGAGAAGATATTAGTTTTACCGTAATTGTGGTAACCCGGTGAACATAGGAAAGATTATAGATCCGGTAGTCCGTAATAACTTTTCTTCCGTAGTTACGCTTTGTAGGGTGTATAAAATACACAAGTCTCTGTGTTGTTAAATAAATATCTTTCAACACAGAAATATCCAAGCAATAAGTAATATATAGTATTCTGTGTAAATTTAAAGCACGATATCTGACATCAGATATGTTAAAATTGACCTGACAGACTTCTGCACATGACGGAGGTTAAAACTGGACCTCCCCCCTTTTTTACCATCAAAATCAACAACTATTATATCAAATTACAGAATAAACATATATGCTTTCTTAACTTTATTTGATTATTAAGCTTATATTCACAAACATTGTGAATAAAATAAGCAATACAAAATATACAAAAAATGCAATAATTTCACGCACAGGGTAAACGGCCACACAATCATTCACTTTTCAGGCACAAAATATCAATATTTTATATTCACATAGATAAACAAGTAATATAACTGTACCATATACTAAACATTGAATCCCTTGAACAATTTCATCTTTCCCGAAAGCGAAACTAAAAGATGAACAAGGGATACATATAAATGAAATTACATCATACATGCACAAACATACTTCTATTCACATAGAGGTGGTTTAATTGATATACATATATACTTAAATATATAGTATGTAAATAACTAACAATGTAAATACATCATACATAATTGCAAATCCATGATATGGATAAAATACATGTGTACTTTAACCTACAATATGTCAGTGTAGTTTATTATGGGGCGAGGAGAATTAAAATAAATAAATTTGCTTTGTAGTAATAAGTCCAATTCCAAGAACTAGTATAGGGTGTTATAATCTCACATTCGACCCCGCCCCCCTTCCACACATTTCCTTACTAAAACATTTTATGATGAATATACATTTTACTCACTTAAATAAATAAAAAATAAAAATAAAACAAATAAAACTATCATATGTGCAAATCAAACACTTTTAAAAAGTACATAAAGCTTGTACGCATATATAGACATTTGTCTATATAATAATAGAGTTCTTATCTTAGAGATTTTACCTACATATAAAGTTATCTATCATCATTCTTAAAATAGTTTTTTTAATATAGTAGAATTTTTGCTTGAAAGTAGCTGCAAAAATTTAAACATGCTTAGATTTTTTTATGTAGTACTTGAACAAGACTCAAACCCATTTGAATATGCATGTACGTGATACATCATCGGTAGATATGTCCTTCACGCAAACATGAAATTTAAATATACAGTTATTCATGGTATATACATATCAATATATCTTTTAAGTGACATGGATAGAATATATGGTGTGCTTATTCTGTCCGCTATAGCCGGAGTTTTTATAAGGAATTAATTCTTTAATAGGTTTGTATAGCGAACATACATCTTATATGGAACACTTTTGAAATACTTTTTAAATGACATATACATCATCATGCACTCAGAAACATATACTTAAATGCCTATATAAACAAATCACTTTTTAATGGAAATGAAATAATGAATGACAGTCATACTAAGCGCAGGTACACAGATTCCCTCCTAACTTTACTATATATCTACATCTCACCGTTGCCAAACTATTTCCCTAGGTTTTTACTGTTTTCTAGCTATATACTCTTACAACCATTCTAATGAGAACAAATCTGGTCAGGATCACCTTTGCGCACCAGAACCGAGAGTTCTGAAGGTCCCTGCTGCCCACCGAATGTTAGACTGATCATCATGAAAAAGACATCGATAAGGATCGTATATAAACTCTCTCTCTCTCTTATTCAATCTCTTCCCATATACAAACCTCAGACTGTTTACTTTGATCAATTTTATTATAACCGCATTACCTTTCTTAAAACTATGTGTAGTTCATATATATTATGTATATGCATATACTTTCTAAGCCCTGTAAATGTATTGACTGAGTCAGGTCACCATTGTGTGCTAGGCCCTTTTTGTGCAGAAAGACTACATGGACCCCCACACGAGCTCTACTTAGGTTGATTCGCTTACTATACTTCAATATTTGTTTACATATTTCTCATGCCTGATGAAAACGTATGCAACTTTTGTGAAGTTGTCAACCTAAATAATTGTTTCATGAAATGAATTAATATAATATTTTTTCTAAGGCACAAGCAATATTCAACCCTACCAATGTAAGAATTCACTGCCGAGGTGAAGATGGTAAGGTGTCGGAATCTGCAAAATCAGCAAAGGTTTCCTCATAACAATGGAGGAACAGATTTGTATATTGTCTTTTACATCATATCAAAGTCAAGAAGGAGGTGATCAAGAGGGCCGCTGAGGCGAGCCAATATACGCCCAAAGGCAAATTCATATGAGGGCATCTTAGTAGAAAGTACTGTTTTTAATATGGAGAATCGGTTTTGTTTTTGCGAACGTCATCGTAAATATGGAAAATATATAATTAGTTTTGATCTTAATAATAACATGTTCTATTGTTAGTATTAGAAGGTAAAGGGGACGAAGAATTAACTCTTAATTAAATCAGTGGAATGTTACCAAAATATAAAGGACACGAAACTCTATAACGAATCAATGGATTGCAACAAAATCGCATATTTACATTGCATATCAAATATTAATTCAACGCATGAAGTCTTTCAATAGTTATTGCGCGGATACGGCCATTTCCTATAAAATTTACCTATAAAGGGCGCACAACTCTATAACGAATCAATGGATTGTAGCCAAATCGAATCTGACCTGTATTTTGATATATACTTGCATGACAAACAGATAAAGCAACGCGTGGCACCATTCTAGGGTATAACCAGCAGAGAGCTTGATACACAGAGAGCAGTGAGTGTATCCCCCTTCTTGTATCCATCTACAGACCTGTTGAGTGTCATCATTGATTGGGAACACACAGTATTAAGCATTTTACGTCGCTTATTAAGTCAAGGATCCACCTTTGTGATGATACAGGCCCGTGTACTGTGAAAATATAAACGTCATCAGCTGAGTGCGATTGTCGTTAGTGTTTTGCCTCCTAGCTCAGAACACTCTCGAAATAGCGGGGCTGGTGGAGGTAATTAATCTCCACCCCGTCAAATAATCTCCACCCCGTCAATTAATCTCCACTCCGTCTATGCTGGATGCCATCTTGTTTTGTCATGTTGTAACCAGAGCCAGCTGGAAGCCCTTTCAGCAGATTTTCCAAGGGCACGAACTGCAGCCTTCTGGGCTGGTTCTTTTATGCCCAGCGTCCCTGGCATTGATCATGTTGATGGAGATAAGAATTCACCCATGTCTTCCATCTGTTGTTACTACATGCTTGGGATTTATATTTCTTATAGTCCTTATATTTCAACCGTTTCTATTCATAAGCTTGCCGAGGACTATGCAGATGTGTAGCAAATTGCTAGATATTTTCAAAATAGCAGAAAAAAGACCAGAGATTAAATTTCTATTTTTGTAAGGAAACGAGTACTCTCTGAGTATGTAAGGAAACGAGTACTCTCCGGGTAGGATCTCTCTGCTATGCTAAACTTGTATTGTATTTTACGTCGATTGTGAAACAAGTTCTAAAAACCTTTACCAATCCCTCTCGACAGTTCCTGTGTTGAACCAGTACTTCTTGCCTGAAATCTTGGTCCAAAACGGGATAAGAACCCACAGCTTCGGATCCGCAGTCTGGTATGTTACCACTGGACCAAGGTGCCCTTGATTACTGAAATGTGGATGGTATATTTTGATATATGAAAGTTAGGATATAATTAGATAGCGATATTTAGCAGCACATTTCATATTAACATTTGAAAAAAAAAAAAAAAAAGGACTGAGTATTAAAAATATTAATTAGAATATTAGAATTTCCTACTGTTACGGATTGCATTCAATTGTTTATTCCTGACATAATCAAAATGAATATATGAATAAAAGAACATTTTAATCATACTTAAGTTTTCGAAAACGTTCAACAAGTCACCTCTATATTTAGATAAGCCTTTCACATTCCAGCTTACAACCGTCTGCTCTTCATCGACGTACCCATTTACGGTATGGTTAACAATTTGTCCTGGTTAATAACCGCATAGCTTCGTTGTCGTACCCAAATATGGTTATTTGTCATAGTTAATGCCCGTGAGAGGTATATCTGTGTGTCATGACTATTTCAGTAAAGCCCTCATGTACCGCGGAGGGTCATTAAAGGACTTTGTAGAAAACTCTACACGTTTGATGTAGTGTAAACATGATACAATCATATAGTTCTGTCTCTCTTTGGTATCAGTTCCCAGTTATGTTTTCCTGGTACTTGATGAACTGGTCCTTATATGCAAAGAAGAAAAATAGAAGAGAATCCTTCCCCGTATCACCCGGTATGGCATCTCGCATTTACGTTCATTCAGCTTCAATCCATTTAGGAATACTATCGTTATACCCACGTAGTTATAAACTGCTTCTATGGAAAGTGAAATCACTGCAATGACAAAGATTTCTTTCTATCAAGCGTTTAGGAAATGTTCGTTTAGTTGTTTTTTTTTAAAGCCCATCAAAAGTATTTCAGTTTAGGAAATGTTCGTTTATTTGTTGTTGTTTTTTTAAGCCCATCAACAGTATTTCAGTAATTTCACGGACTATATGAGTCAGATATAGAATTAAAAATTTCAGAAGATGACCCGTGATATTCATTGCATTTATGCCAACAAACGACAACTACAGAGTCTGAACAGGTTTTCCTATATTGTATTTTTTAAATAAAATAACTTGATGCTTAATATAGACCATATGAAATGACAATGGATTTAAATGCTTTAAATAAACCTAATCCCTATTCAAACTATTATTGATTCTGATTGGTTGAAAAAAAAAATCAAATGTATCCAGTCACTCATAAAGATTAAAATAAAATTAAATTTGTTTTAATGGACTACTTTCAATCAGCATGTTGCTTGAAGCCCAATCATTCTGTGTATGTGATTCTCTCTTTTGTCTTGATTTTATATGTAAAATCATCCAGTCCCTCCACAGTGTGCAGGCTCATCCGGCTTTCCATTTTGGGAGAACTTCCAGCTGGGTAGCAGTAGGTTTGTAGTTCTACAAGAGTGTATCTGTTCACTCAGGGTCTTCCTCAACCGTAATTAGCTTGACGATCCTATAAAGCAAAATTTAAGGTCTTAGAAACCTCTTGGTGAAAATTTTTCGTCCTCAAAGTGTCAAAGTTTCATAGAAATATTACCATCCAGTGGCATGATATGGAATATGGCTATTAGGGTGCTTATACCTTAAAGTACTTCTAAGTAAAACTATATAAAAGAAGGCGGCGGGGGGCACTGGAAGGAATTCATGATATTAGTTATGTTCAATATTTATTGTTTTTCAACAATTGATTTTTTTTTCTATTGTCTTTAAAGTAAGATACTGATACTGATGTGGTAGGTCCCAGGATTTATATTTTCTCTAACATGACAACTCAATGGTTCTGGTTACGAAGTTGGAAAAATTAAAAAGAAGGAGAAAAAAGATTTACGGTAAATGACACGAAAAAGTGGGCATACATTTGAATTAAGAGAAGAACCCGTTGCTCGTAGCCAACCACCAGCGGTAGTCGTGTCTGTTTCATATAATATGTATTGGGACCATCATCGATAGTCTTGAATTGCTCCGGGCACAAACCGTCAACGACAGTCAACAGTGCAACATAATGGTATACAATTAATTTAATACTATTTGAGACTAATACTAAATTTAATGGGTATTAATTGGTATTAACAAATGGTGGGAGGAGAAGCACGTGTTAACTTCACTAAATAATTATATTCCGCAAGTCTGTCCGACTCTTACTGACCCCAAACTGGAGTGTCAAAATACACGTGCTCCCCTGCTTTTATAGCCGTAATGTGGCAGCTGATTCCCTTTATTCGCCAATACATATCAGTTATATTTCTGGAACCAGCAAGGATGTAGACAAATGAACCATCTGATTGGTTGATATTACAATAACAATATGGCAGACGACAAGGCACTAAATTCAATAGTTACAAAGTTATTACTCTGGAATACCCATATTTGCTGGCCATATGAATGATCTCACTAACTAAATGGAATTCTAAGAGTACGTAATTAACATGTAAATGGTAAATACAGCAATTCTATTTAACATAATGGAGAGGAGACATGAACATATAATGATGAGCAAATTACAGGCATTCACGAAAGGCAACTCAGCTACACTTGAAACCAGTCGCAACCAGTTTTTCCATTATAGAAAACATTCCATAAACAGTCATGCAAGAACAATGATCTTCAGTCACCTTTATATTTGAATCGTGTCTTTTCTTTGCCACTGCATCGGTGTCAATATATATTTCAATCATAAGTGTCACGTTGACATCATTCAAAACTTTCACGCAACAAGTCAGAGACAAAGTAAATGCCTAATTTGGTACTTTCTTAACAGATATACATATACATGTAATACAATGTAAATATAAACAAGTATTGTATCAAATATCTTAGACATGAATTCTCGTTGGAACTGTTCTTGCTCTTCATGATATTGTCAGGTTTGTTAAGTTTGGTATCAATCGTTGTTTTTGTTTAAACGGAGTAAACCGTCCCTCGTACAGATTTTTTTTAACTAATTATAGGTTAAAGTAGAAAATGGACATACATATCAAACTGGATACAATCAGTGATCTACCACAAGTCAGATGGAAAGCTTATCCGAGCGACCCTGTCCGGACTCGAACCTTCAGCAATAGACTGTGATAGTAACTAGAGAACTGGGTTACAGAGACCCCACGGTATTAATCGTATTTTACAATCTCCGACATCAACCGAAATATATATATATATTTAGGATAACAGACTTTCGGATTACTATGGTCGAGTGGCAGAATTTTTCCGCGCGTAACTACGAGAAGTAACTGAAATCGGTCTATTCAAATTTATCCATATTCGTATATATTTCTGTATATGAAGAAGAACTTTATACAATTTAATACATTTAACTGATAATGCCTGTGCCAAGCCGACATCGGGGACAATTATGAAAAAGGGGGGAAAAGAACATAGACAAGCATAATGTGCGCGTTTAGAAAATCAACAAGGAAAACAAGTGCGATCGCAGATGTCAGCTGCCCAGTGTTAGTTCAACTGAGGATGATCCAATGCTGGAATGGAGACAGGGACAATGGAAAATGGGGCTATAAGCTGACCAGCTACGAAGCTGCATTGATTGTGGCAGCGCGCATCCATCTAGACAACATAATGTATGAAGTCAGACAGAGCCTGGGAAATATTCTATACGTAGAATGCATCATGGGTCTTAACAGAAAAAAGCAGACATCTAAAAATTGCAGCTACCTAGTCGTGTGATGCAGCAGTGCAAAAAGAAGTGTCTCCTGAAACTAACCTTTTATAGTATAATCCCCACAGTATTGGCATTTTCTTTATCTTATCATCAGGCCAAGGTGCCTATAAAAAAGAGTGTCGTTTGAAATATTGGGTGATGAACCTACAAACGATAACAAATCTTGGTCTCGGGACAGCCATTGTCAAAAACACTGGGCAGATATATGCGAATGATTTAAGAATATCTGATTGTAGGATATGTCAGTTAAACATGAATAAAGGAAAAGTACCAAAGTACCATAACCTGCTTCTAAACTAGACAGGATGTGCCAAAGGTATTGAATCCGATGCTGGAGTAAAATATCCCCAAGAAATTTGAAGATACTGCATAAATATGTCAACAATAAGCAAGGACGATGACGCTATAATCTTCTCAAGGATCAGGCGGGCTATAGACCATGATGTTGAAAAACACGGGTGTATATCAATCTCACATTAAAGCATGTTAGTAACAGTTAATTCTACTTTAGTTGTTAACTAATGGTGTAATAAAATACTTCCAAGAAATGCTTCAGCTATGCAGTGGCAAAGAGATAGATCAAAGCAGCTATCCTAAGTATTGTGTCACATTCCCTCAGAGATCATGCTATGTGTGGATCTAGGTGGGGATACATGGATAAACCGGAGACTTACATTCATCAGGGATTGATTAATTTGAAGGTGGATCTCACGGCAGTTTTCTCATCGTTTGCAAACAATACTGCAAAATAGCTGTGAGGTTCCTCGAATGAAGTAGAATCCTTCAACAGTATGACAGCATCAAAAGCTCTAAAGCGCTGCCATGGTAGTTTGAATGATATATTGAATTGAGCTTTAGTTCAGAAGTAACCAGTAGGTCAACAGAGTGAATAAGGCAGTGGGGTTGCCTTCAGGAAGTGTTTGATGCTTTCATACTGTTGAAATTAATAGAGCACTGTTAATCTCCGGAGTTCCAAAACTTTATGTCGGTACATAAAATGTTTATCTTACAAATTTACAAATGAATATCATAAAGTGGACGTATAGAATTTTGTTCAGTGTGTATTACAAAGTTTTATATTTATGTGTCGGATTTTGTTTTTCCAACCTACCCGCTTCATTTGATAATTCATGTGATAATTAACTAAGTTTTGTGAATACAGATCTAGATTTATCAATATCTTGTATGCAAATTAGGGCTAATAGTGAATATATAAAAATAAAATATCTTCAAAAGAACCTCTCCTTAAATAAGATATACGTTCTAATCACTTAATAAGATATACTTTCTAATCACTAAATAAGAATACGTTCTAATCACTAAATAAGATATACGTTCTAATCACTAAATAAGATATACGTTCTAATCACTAAATAAGATATACTTTCTAATCACTAAATAAGATATACGTTCTAATCACTAAATAAGATATACGTTCTAATCACTAAATAAGATATACGTTCTAATCACTGATGAAATATTCCAATCCTTGCGAAACGGTCGTAAGAAAAAAATCCTACATGTACTCCTAGAGACATTCACACATCAAACAGGTTTAATTACGGAAGAATTTTTTAAGTTACGAACACCATTTTTTTTTACCATTAACGTGGAAATTTCAATACTGGATATACGTGCATCTGTGTTTGTTCGTACCTTCGTTATACATGTATCATGAATAAATTTGCTTGTATGACGAGCTCTTGTTTAGGTGTAATAATTTTTTTACATATCTTTAATGAATAATAAAAAAACGACAACTTTGCAACGATGCATAAGCGGAAAAATGAAGAAAAATGCTATGAATGAAATTGTGTGACGTAAGCATATGAAATTTGCTATACTTGGAGTGCAGCATTTCACGCACCTCTGGTATGTAATATGTGTTCGATTAATAGACATACTGAAAATAAAATTATATCGATCACTGAAATATGTTTGGCTCTCACAGTAAAATAATTATTAGCTACATTATCTATTTTCGTGGAAATCAATAAAACAATTCCAAAGTACAATCAACTTGACTTTCTTCTTTTTACTGTTCCAGTTTATGCTTAAAGGCCCATTATTCTTCCAAAAGCAGTGTATATAGTGTATATAGAAAGCAAAGTCTGTGCTACAGATTTGTTACGAGATGTAATCTCTACGTACTCGTTGACGGCAAAGTTAACTACTCTGAATAAATAAGAAAACTATTTCACATAGATCATTCAATTGTTTATAAAAAATAATTAATTTGCATATTCCGCTTATCTTCATGAATTTTCCATAGACATTCCATGCGTCTCTGTTAACGAATCACGAATGCATAAATCAATGACGTAGCAGATAAACAAATTGTGATTCGACAATGTTTTTTTTTTTCAAATTGAATTAATTCCTACGAGATCACAGACTGTCTCCGGGAATACTTGCCAACGCAAAATGTAAACAATGAGAGTATTTGGACATCCACCCAAAATACTAAACTGCGTAATTTATTTTACATTTAAATGCGTTAAACTGTTATTTACAACATATATTTATGTACTTTTTGC
Source organism: Solen grandis (assembly GCA_021229015.1). NCBI lineage: Eukaryota > Metazoa > Mollusca > Bivalvia > Adapedonta > Solenidae > Solen > Solen grandis. Next base: position 66,872,253 of record CM037783.1, on the reverse strand, counting down.
ATTGATCTCTAAATATTTTATGTGAAAATTGAATAATTATGAAATATAAAGGGTCTTTAACGCAACACAGGGACCCCCAACCCTGTGACTTGTTAAAGGACGATCATCTAAGTCTTTAACATTAAGAACACTTTTATTTCGGCGTAGCTGTTTAACCATAATTTTGACCGATTTACAGATGATGACGTGAGATAAAACAAATCGATTCTTTGAATTATTAGTAGAATTTGGCTTGGTTCGTACAATTTATTGTTAAGATGACGGCCTGCTGATACATATGCTTCCTATTCGGGGATATGTCCTATTCAGTTTCCTATCTGAATTACAGGTCAATCCACTTCATTACAAGATAATGAATATACTCCGCCAATTGCAGTGGGATTAATGCTTTATCATTGCCTATATTGTCTCCCAGTTTGAAACGCAAAATGCAGATAATAATTTGTACATCAATCTACATCATGTAATACTTTAATTCCAGCCAACGCTGCATTCTTTTTTTCTTAGAGGCTCCTTATTCTTCCAAAATGCAGTGTATATTCTTTGGACAGAAAAGCAATATGTGTGTTACATATTTGTAAAGAGATGTATATTGTACATGTTCATGGACGACAATATTACTATTACAGATTTCTGATTACAGAAAGTCTTCGGTAGTACTCGCCAATGCAATGTAAACAATGAGAGTATTTAGTTTTGTGTATATCTCGTGACATAATCAAAATATGTGATCAAACTCTTGACTATCATTGTAATCAAATCATATTAACATCAACGTATGGTCATAAATGCATTGTACAATAAATGATACATATGACAAGAAATTGGATAAACAAAAGGGGGCGGGTCGACTGGCATATCAACATACGACTTACGTTTAAACTTACCATGTCTTGTCCATTTTCGCATGGTTGATTATGCGCAAAAATCATTTAAGCAGGCGTCATATTGAGCTCAAACATAAATTTAATCCTGCAGCTAGAGAGAGTGAGAGAGAGAGAGACAGAGAGAGAGGACATGCATTTCGGCAGCGCTATTTCGTAGTGGAACGTGCTATTCTAATCATTTGCAGACTGTAAAATGACTAAAAATAACTACTATTTTTAGTAACAGTGTCCTTGACGTTGACCCTATTGACCTGAAATTTCAATCCCAATCTTCCACTTCCCATGAGGTATCTATATACTTATTATGATCACCATACCTCACTTCTTAAATAAGTTATTTGACGGAAACGAAAAATCTATTTTAGGACCGCTGACCTTGACCCTATTGATCTGAAAATAAATCCCAATCATTCTATTCCAAAATGGTATCTACTAAACATGAAAACTGTCACTCAATTTTAACAGGAGATATTCGACGGAAACAACCCGCTTGATGCAAAACTATTTTAGTATCAGACCTACCTTGATCTAATGAC
>CM037783.1:66828642-66870730 GCA_021229015.1 Solen grandis | reverse complement strand
CCCGATGCCCTGACGGATGGTAAAGACATCGGTATGTGCCTTGCCGATCTTTCAGGTATAAAGGTATTAAGACAGACACTCTGCGTATTTAGTTTACAATTCACCTTCCTTTTGGGATTTTTTTTAATTTAAAATGAAATAATGTGTTTTCATTTGACTTTAGAGGCACTGTAGATGCCAAGGGCGTAGCGCCCATTACGCACAATACTCACGTTTTGCTGATGAGTTAAAAAGCAAATGTGCGAGCTCCGGCCGTTGTTCGCCCGACAATTGACGGGCGCCAAATAGGAGCTTCTACGGAACCAGTCCGGTCGACCGGTCTCCTCCAGACAGTTGTAGCAGTATCGTAGAGGCATCGGCATAATATCTTGCGATTGCCGGCCCGATAGCTGCCACGAAAAGCCAAGATATTTGTTAAAATTTACACAAAGTTCGGTCGATTACTCCCTGGATGCTGCAATTATGCCGTGAGGGACGCGGTCGACCTATCTTTAAAGTGTTTTGTCGGACGATTCTGTGCCGATCTGTACACCTCGGCCGAAGCCCAGGAATCGAGGACGCCAACCGCGAAATGTGACCATAACATAAGTAAGTCTTGATCGACGAGGCCGCCGACGGAATGGCATTTGTAATGTAAAGTTAGGTGTAAATTATTTATTTTCCCCCAGTGTTTTTTCATTAAAATTTCAAGGTACTGTTAATATTTTAACCACAGATAGAATTGGATTCACTTGCTCTAAACGTGCTGGTAAATGTTTTATCTGATTTGTGGGATTTCTACAAAGGAAACTGTTGGATAAAAATATGAAATAAGCATATATTTGTCCTATTCAAACCCTCGAAATGGCATCTGGTCCTAACAATAGTGCTTCTACATTGTCCCAAACTGGCTTCCTTAAAACAGTTTTGATAATGAAATATTACCTGCGAAGGGAACCATAAAGAATAGAACAATCAGTGTTACGGTGGCCTTGTTCTGTAGTAATTCTAAGACACGTTTTCCAGATTGGTTCACGGGGGTCCGCCCATCATAGTTTGCCCTTTTCAAGTAGGCACTCATTAGGATTGACCAGGGTATGCATTGCAGCACCACACCTGCGATGAGCATAAGTGACCCAGATAATCCATACTCAGTGATTGTAACTTCGAAAAGCAGCGGGCCTAGGACTTGCCCCACACTGGCACCCAACGTGAGGTAGACAAGATACTTCGAGGATTTCTCTTTGTATACTTTAGCAAAAGCGACGAAGCTCACAATGTAGCAGCTACTCATGCACCATCCTGTATAAAATAATGAGAAAACGGTATATTTAGGTAAGACATTACGGATTTGCTGCATCTTATTAGCAAACGATCAATTTATTTTATTTTAACTAGGCAATTTATATACTAAAATCAAGCACCGACCTTACAAAATAAATTAATTATAGCGGTATATTTTAGAAAGACATTATTGTGTTGTTGTATTTTATAAGAAAACTATAAGTAAACCTTAGTTTCTAATTAGGTAATTTATATACTAAAAATCAACACGCATTCGATGTAAGTTCACCAATATTGTAAAATAATTAAGTAAATTCAATAATGGTAACATTTAATGAGACACGATACACCGCGTTTAATGAGGCACACCGCGATATCGCGATATTACACATACCTGCGATAATTCCGGTTGCGACGATGATTGTGGTCAGATTTGAAGCTAATGCGCTGCCGACAAAGCCGAGAGCGGCAATTAGACTCGCTATAGAAGAACACTCCCCTTCGCCATACTTGTTCATCAAAACTGTGTAGAAAAGTCCTACAAAATGTATGAATGTAGTTGATTCAGTTGGAATAACGAGCTATGTTCGTGGCGCGTTAGAATGATTCGCAACGCAATCGCAAAAATGCCTTGCTGTTTTGTCTTTGTTTCATGAACTTCGTTTTAAAGACTTTCCCAAATCATTAAAACTACAAAATATCGTGTTATTTTTAACTTGATATCTTGTTAGAATTACAAAATGCCTTGTAATAATTATAGACAAACATATTATAAGTAAATTTAAAAGCGTCGTGTTATTACAACTTAGTTTCTTGTTAAAACGACAAAGTATCGTGTTATTTCAACAATTTAGTTTCTTGTTATAACGACAAGGCATCGTGTTATTACGACTTAGCATTTTGTTATAACTACAAAGTATTATGTTATTACAACGCAAATGCATCGTGTTATTACGACTTAGTATTTTGTTATAACGATATATTAGTGAGTTATCACAACTAAATCTCTTGTTAAAACTTATAAGGATCATTTTATCAATATGAGGACTAACAAAATTTGTTCTTACGTGACAGTGTCTCGTCATAACGATACCTATCTCAAATTAAACGGCTCATGATCTCGACATACCATCTCGTTATGATAGTATTGTCCGTCACAAGAATCTAATTTATGAAACCTAATGAACTAAGTTATAGTAACCAAATACATAAAAAAACATTGCAATTCAAAACGCATTACTTCCTCATTCGATTGAGCAGCAACAAACAAATGAGGTATCTAAAAATACCAAACATAGTATAGGGTAGTCGCAGAAGTATTAAATTCGCGATTCAAATTAAATCTCAGTTTTGAAGTAAATCAGAAATCGAATAGACGGAGAGACCCTGTAAATCATACATACTCGCGAATACATACACTTAAAATCAAACCTGTCTTAAGCAGCCAATCAAGAAAACACGAGAAAGTAACCGCTTAACAGAGGTGATCGCGAAGGTTTAACTTATAACAAAATGCTAGTTTGGTAATATTACACCTGACCGTTAAATGCAAATTATCCGCTTAATACAGGTGACCGCTAGTACAGGTTCAACTTAAAAAAGTAAGTGTGCAATTCTACTGAATATTTCAATATTAAGCAAAGGTTTCAGTTTCAATTTTCACATACAATATCTCGAATGTTTTTGCCTTCGATCTAGCTCAAAATCTACCACATGACATGGTGAGATTTTCAGGTTTTTTTTTCAATTTAGGTACCAAATATATAGACTTTCAGGAAAATTACAGAAAACAAAGTACACACTTTCTTTTAGAACTGAGTGTTGTTGTATGTTGTTGTTGTATTGGGGTTTACTGTCGCTGCGATAGTATTTCAATCATATAGCGACGTCCAGCTAATTACAGGTGGAGGAAGACCCCGAATGCACTGAGGCATCTGGGTAGAACCACCGACCTACCGCAAGCCAGCTGGAAGGCTTCCTCACATGAAAAATCCGAAGTCCCTACCGGGTAGAACTGAGTGTACATACATACATACATACATACATACATACACGCACACACACAAATGCAAACTGATTTGTTTATGGATGAACCTTAGCTAAATAGGGAATTACAAATATGAAATTAAGAAACAATAGAAACTGCAGACTTCATTGGATAGATGAACGGTGTCATTATGACACGAATGGTGTACCATACACGTATACAAAATGTTATACCTCCAATATGACCTAGCGCATAATACAGGCTCATGACGAGAGCGGCGTCTGTCCTGTCTGTGTGGAAGACACGTACAAGTTCCGGTAACATCACGGCCAGTCCGAAGCCGATCATTGACGTAATGATCTGAAACATCATTCCCGACGCAAAGAACAGCCATCCTCCTAACCCTCCTAGTTTTGATGGCCTGTGATTGAGTACAAAGTATACACTGCTTTGTACTTTTTATAATTTTGATTAAAATGGACATCTTCTTTAAATCCCAGTTGTGTGTCTTATAAAACTAAACAATAGAGCAATCTTCTATTTATTTTTTTTTTTTGGGGGGGGGGGGGGGGGGATAGTTGGTTGTTTGGGGGTTTGATAGTCTTGTTGCTGTTGTATATAAGATGTTTTACTCATTTCTTTATTTAATGTATCCCCGACCGCGAAATACCAAAATTGTAGTATGGCCCCCTTCTTGGCTGTCAGCAAATATACACCTGATAGTTCTAGGATTGGTTGGCCCGTACCTAGGTGTGGGATCATGCCACATGTCTACAGCGTTATACTGCAGTGTGGCAGCCTGTATCCGTTTCAAGTAGACATAATTTCCAAATGACTGAAATACTGTCCGTGGTACGTTAGTCTTTAAACCTAACAAACAACAACATATTTTTACCGTAAGTCTACATTCTACATACATCTTTCCCAATGAAAACGTTGCAATTTCATATTTTTTTTGCAATGCCGAAACAGATCTGAGCGTGAAATTAAAATAATTTTTGATATTTTAGTTTGAAAAAAAAAAATACACATAGAGATACACATACACTTGACATGAAACATGATCTGGGCTACAGTTTTTCACGTAGACACACGTTCAGATTGTTTACCGGTAATTTTCCAACCCTCTTTGAAAATATTTTATCTTGCATCACAGTACGAAAAAGTGATTGGTATAATTGAAATTAATAAATCTAGTGATCATTGAAAAATATTGTTTGCGTGCTTTATAACAAAACATGCCTTATTTGCGCCCCATGAGGGAGTGCTTATTATGGAGTTACAAATTATGTAACTCGTAGAAGGAGTAGTAATTTTGTCACCTTTGAAAAGAAAAGATAATGTAAATGACGACGAAAACTCTATAAATCAAGACGATTTGATAAATATACAATAAAAAATGTTCTTATTAAGAATAGGTTTACGTTTCGCTTGCCTTTATGTATAAAAATGAAAGAAATTTAGATAATTAATAACGTGTCCCAAGTTTTTTTTGATTACCTGGAACATGAATGGATTCAGGCATCTTTTTAACTTTTCTATGTTTTTACATAATTATTCTTCTTGCTCTTTTTTTTCTGGCCAGTATTATTAGAGCGGAATCAAATTTTTATTTCAGGAATCATAATTTCTGTAATAATGATAATGAATGGATGTTCGTATAAATAATTTAAAAAAAAAGGAAAAAAAGAAAAACTGTTAAATTATATCTATAAGAAGGAGACACCCAGGACAGTGATTGTTTGAGGTTTATTACCGACCGTTTTAACAGAACAAAATTATCTTAAAAAAGAAATGTCTTTGTAAACTATACTCTTGGCCATGACGTGATTTATTATTTGAAATAAATACACTTAAACTAACTGCTTTGTATTTTCTTTTATAACTTCACATCCTTCTTTCTTATAACGTCGCCATTTGATGTTGCTTTTTCTTGTTACAATTTGTGTTTTATTTCTTTTTTCTAATCAACATACACGTAACTGTAATACCTTATGTCTCCCTTTAAAAATCATAGAATGAAATGATAAATGCTTCGTCAGATACCCCTGGCTGATTTATTCCGTTTCACTACATGACATCATGCCGTGGAGAAATAGACAAGCGAATCGTCGTAATACAGCAGATCGACAACATGCCTTATAAATGCAATACTCTTCGGCGTGGATGCTTGAAAGTCATGTAAACAATAAAAATAATTGCTGCGGCCGGCAGCTGTATTAAACGGCCTCTGTAATTAGTTTTAAAAAGGTGATGCGACAAATGAAATGGTGGAATTTGACACACCATGGGACGACAAAATCCAGCCGTAAAATCTCACGACCTATAGATGATGTATGTCAATCGGCCGAGGGTATTCGACAATGTTATAAATGTAAAAGGGAAACCAATATCAAACTTACGTATTTGTCTGTAGTTCAACGACTTTTTCCAATAATGGTTTTTTCTCCTGGGACTTGCTGTCAGGAATCATTTTAAGTAAAGGACTATATTGACTATTTAATAACAATACAATAAAAATGTCCGATAGTAATGATGAACACTTATTTAACTGTCGCAAATTGTTCTTGACTGGTCTTTATATAATCAAACAGTTACAGTTCGACGCATTTTATGTTATCTTACAAAGGACTCCTTGTCCTTGACAATAGCTTACGAATAACAAAAACCGGATAAAACTGGTATTTTACATAAAATATGTTTGAAGTACAATTTACTTGGGAAAGTATGCATGATCACATTTGAGTTAATCCATCTTATACACAAGTTCAAATTTTATTTATTGTTGGAGACATTTTTTACAACTATATTACATTACTTACTATAGCTATATTTACCACCAATAATCCATTATGGGTATATTACGCAGGAATCGTTATGTTAATCAAATGTTTTATATCCCAAAATCCTTTAGCGATCGAATCAATAAACATATCAAATATTTATTATTATATTTAATAACCAATATTAAAAAAAAAAAAAAAATGTTTGTATTTTTTTTTCATTTATTGAACACATTGACGCAAACATTTATTATGTACGTAGAACATTTTAAGAAGATATTACATTGTATTCAGTGATTCTGCGAAATTGAAGGTTTATTGTTTTCGCAACATCACCAAGTTAACCTACCGTATAGCGGGTTATTTCTGTGGCTTCATATTCTGTGTTTTTGCCATAAAATGGGTTATTTTCTATACGGATTATTTTTCTGCGATTTCTGACCCAGGAAGAATTTATGTTTGTGCTTGCTTACATTGCCATTTACAGCAAACAAATTAAATGTCTAATTCTAAGTATTACACTTAAGGAAGATCACTCACATACTATTCCGTCATCCATACCGCACACAATTAAACAGCTGTTTTGGTAACGTTATAAGTTAGTTATAGTAATAGCATTTTAACTGTATGTTTATAGATTTTCAAATGCAAATTTTTAAATTAGATTGTTCAGCTGTAAATAACACAACTAGGGACACACACCGCGCGGGTAGCCCAAATTTTTCAATTAGACAAACAGTAGACCAAGACACATCGAGCAACCATAGCAAACCATAGGCGCAATGGCAGTACAAGCTACATTCCAAGCAATGGGGCTGCGGTCCGAAAAGGCCGTGGCTGCCCATTTGCTTCTCGAAAACGCGCACGAAAGCAACCTTGTTCCAGATATAGACAAGGCCGACTACTTGGCCGGCAACCTGGGCCGCACCAATCTGCCCCCACCCCCCTCCTCCCCTGGAAAGGCTTCCAACGTTTGTCGACGACGTGTACGTATTCGGATGCATGCGACGCGAAGACTGCGTATCCCGAACCAGTCGCCTCTCCTGCACAACCGGAGAGGACGGCGCCGCAAAGAACACCGTCGCCAGGATAATCATCGCCGTGCGCGAGAGCATGGGGAAGAGCCCAGACGGCACATCCCGAGGCCACATACAGACGAACATAGTCCATACGCTTGCGACCCAAGAAAACACCGAAGGCAGCGCTATCCGAGAGACGGTCGCCCGGATCGAGTTCGGTACCAACAAAAGGGCGTTGGCGAAATGGCGAGAACTGTACCTGGAGACCGAACCGGCCGGTATCTTCGTGGCAAAGGTGGACGTATCCGAGATACCTATGGACGAGCTGCAAGCGTTCTTGCCAGCCTTCGAACGCCTGTTGCTGTCCCACGGCTACGGCCTCTACTTCATCGACTACTCGCAGGACTTCTCCGGGGTCCTAGACTGGGAAACGCTCGTGGAACACCTCTGCCGCAATGCGTTCGGACACTCCCACAATCTTGGCGAACACCGACAGCGTAGGAAAGCATGTTTGCACATAGGTGCGAACAAGCGCATCCGGTTACACGGTCCGCTGTACAACAAGGTTGTGTCGAACTTCGAGGCGGGCGAGGTCCGTGAGCCAATTTGAGGGCACTTGGCCGACTACGTCGACTGCCAAAACGACCACCTGCGCTGCACCTTTTTGCATCCAGACGTACAGGAACGAGGGTGCACCCGTATAGAAGTCTCTCTGTATGCCTGCCGTGGGCGGGACACGACCAAAGAGGTGGTGTAAGAGGCCTTGGCCCATGTCTCCACTCGGGAGAAAGAAGGCTTGTTCGTGGTCCAGCCACCCGCCAAGCAGTAGGAGAACCTTGCTGCATGCCTCGACCGGTGTCTTGTACTGGCCGACAGACCGCAGGGATCGATATTCGTCGCCTGGTATGCGCACACTACGACGGGTAGGGTGTTGGGAGTTCGAATCGGGCCCACCAAAGCCAACACGGACAACGACGCAATTTGGAAAAGGGCCTGGAGTGGGCCGCAGCCGAATTGGCTTCCGAACGTGCCCAATCTTCCGGGTGGACATTCTGTGGGTGTACGAGGAGGGCATAGAGCTCGGCCCCCTCCGATGCTACACCAAGGACGCCAATGCTGGCACAATCTTGACAGCCAGTAAGAGGCCAACCCAGCTACAACCGAAAGGCCCAGACCCTTCGACCCTCTTGTCACCCTCGGCAACGGTCTCGAGGGTTTGGAGGGCCAACAGGTGCCATGCGATAGGCGTAGACGTCTCGGCCTTCCACCTCCACGAGGTCCTAGGGGTCGCAGATGGCCGCACAATCTCCATGCTATCGACCAGAAACCGCGAGAAGCGTCTCCAAGAAATCCGAGACGCGGCGAACGCCGGAGAGTGGAGGCGGCGTGCCTGGGCTAGACTAGAGGAAGAGCAGCTACACTACGAAGAACAACAGCGCCGCTGCGCCGAAGAACTGGCACGCTTGGCCGTAATGGTGAAGGCGAACAAGCGACACGCGGCGTTGTCGCTGGAGACCATGGAGCGGGTCGAAAACGCTTTGGGCACACAGTCAACGGGCAAGGTTGCGGACATAGCCGGGCCACATAGGTGGATCGTACTTGGGTACCGCCGGGCCGTGTACAGCCCTCGCGAAATCTTGCAAGACGCGGACAACGATGGCACCCCCCCATGTCGTGTGGGCAACGAAAGGACTCGAAAGGGTGCTAGGCGAGTGCGCCGACGTGTTCGAGTCGAAAAACGATAGCCGGAACAAAAGAACAACATACTAGCTTCCGCAAGTTAGCACTGGCAGTCTCGCTGGGTTGGAGATAGAGATAGAACCGGCCAGGGTATTCCAGGCTGGGCGCCAGATCTCTTGGAACCCGATCCGCGTTGTGGTCATCCCAGATCCTCAGCGTCTGGCCACCCTGCAGGCTTTGGCCGACAGAGAACAGGAGTACCAGGAGGCCGTGCAGCATGGTACGCTGCTAGAGGCCCCAGCCCCGAAACTCAAGGACACCAAAAAGAAGCTCGACCTGCCACCAGGCGAATACCTCTGCCGGCGCTACGCTTCGACTACCTTTCGAGGTTCGCCTCGCATGCTCCTATTTCTGGTTCCAGTTGGAGATGATGGAGAACCCGCGACAGACGTAGAAACATACGGATACTTTCTCGAAAGGGAGGTGGGCGGAGTTGAGGCGCTGCGGAAGGCGCGCTCTCCCCTCCTCTGCATATTGGGTTCGGAGCGGTCGACGCCGCCAAAAAAAAAAGAAAGGCCGCCTCGTCGCCCTGGCGATTTCGCAAGAGACTGCCTAGACCACGGCTACCCCTTTTGGCAAGCAGAACAACACGGATCCGCGGTGCCCAACGGCGTAGAGGTCTCCAAGGCCCAACGCCAGCCATTTTTGGCCTCCTCTGCCGCCCCAGAATTTCTGTCGAATCGCTCTTGGCACGTAGTGCAGCGGCTGCGAGGCCTAGGCCTTCGAGCGACTCCCATACTTAAGGGGTCCCGTCGTCGTACTCTTTTTCGAAGTTTTTGGAATTCGTCAAATGGAAAGCGCTGTGGGCTGCCTCTATGTCTGCTATATGCAACTGTCGCCCATTGCAAGAGACTGCCTAGAGCACGACTATCCCACCTGGCAAGCAGAACAACACAGATCCGCGGTGCCCAACGGCGTAGAGGTCTCCAAAGCCCCACACCAACCATTTTTTGGCCTCTTTTGCCCCTATACGCCCCAGAATTTTTGTCGAATCGCTCTTGGCACGTAGTGCCGCGGCTGCGAGGTCTAGGCCTTCGAGCGACTCCCATACTCGATGGGTCCCGTCGTCATACTCTTACCGAAGTTTCTGGAATTCGTCGAATGGAAAGCGCTGTGGGCTGCCTCTTCTGCGAACTATCTCCATGTCTGCTATATGCAACTGTCGCCCGTTTCCAATTGGGTTGTGTCGTGCAAGCCATAGCACCCACCCACTGCACTCCCACAATTTTGCCAAGCACTCCCACCCACTTGCCAAGCACCCTCCCATTTTGCATAGCACCTTCCCATTTTGCCAAGCATTTTGCATAGCATTTGCCCAATATTCCCACCCACTCCCATCTCTTGCAAGACCAACTAGGGGCGTGGAAAATGTGTGCATATGCGCAGCCATGCCGCCTAGACGAGATTTGTCCCGAGACCAGATCCAAGAAATCCGCTCCCTCCGAGGCCGGCTGTCGGATTATGAGGCGAAAAGCGCTATGGTATCGGGTCCTCGAGGCTCTACAAGATTTGGCTGGACAATTCGGCAGTTCCTGCCGTGCAAATTGTGCCAGCAGTTCCTGCCAGAAACAGCACAGAAGTGGACCCACATTTCCCTTGCTACGGTGCTCGTCTGGAAAGTAGTTGGGGCAACCTAGAAGCAATGCACGCCCCAGCAGGAACTACCAAAAAGACAGACGCCCACCGCGCAAAAACAGACGCCCGCAGAAAACACGAAACCAGGGGACCCATTCTACATGCAATAGCCGCGGACATGCAATAGCTGTTTTTCGTGGATGTCCCTCGCCAGTATACCCGGCGATACCATCGTATACAAGGTGGACCCCTACCCTCTTTGGTATCACGCTCCATTGTCGTTCGACACATTCTGTGCCGCATTGTTCCCCCCCCCATAATGGCGGCCGAAACAGCCAGTACGCCCTCGTGCGTTGGTTGGTATCGTATACCTTGGTATCGTATACGTCGGTGCCACAAAAATGGTAGCCGAAACAGCGGTAGCCCCCGCAAAATTTGCGCTATAGTAACAAAACGACGTAGAAGCGTTAAAATCGCCATTTAACTGGTGCATTCGCCCCCTCTGCTGTTGAAATAAATTACCCGCAGAAATAACCCGCTATACGGTGAATTCAAAAAATTCCTAGCAATTTTAGTGATCTCGCGAAATCACCAAGTGAACCTTTTCAGTGAATTAAAAACATTCCTAGAAGGTTAAGCGGTTTTGCGGAATACTGATTTCATGGAGTTTTACTGTAAATATCTATCTATGGACATATTTGACGTAAAAAACGACACTTATTTTGTCACTGTCTTGTTGCGTAGAAGTTGTGAATGATATGGACCATCTGACACTCATGATTGAAACATATATTGACCCTGATGCAAGGGCATGAAATAAACCGAAGATAAGACACGTTTCGTATGCAAAAGTGACCTTAAGAAATTGCATGAATATTTATGGGATACTTTATATGTTTGAACAACTAGGTGCGTATTTATAAACAGCTATAAATTATGCGCAGCACAGATATATGCAATTTTATATACAGCTTATTGCATGAATGTTGCAAAACCTTTAGACTTTTACCGCAAAATAAATTGTGAAACCCACTTTTGCTGTGCGGTAGTTCTGTAAACCACACTTTTTGATGTCATCATCAGTTTATTTTTAGATCAGTGGTTGAGTGAACTGTCATGTGTCAATGGGTACACTTTTATTTAAGAGGTCTAGTCTGAAAAAAAAAATCCGGTTATGGAAAAAGTGTGAGAAACAGCCAATTTATTGGCCACAACATGTAATTGAAATATACGTTTCCAGGAGAAATGGCAATGAAATGAATTGTTAAAGATTTAGAAAAATCCGAACAGTTTTAGCTGGTTAACATTAAACCTGAAAAAGACTGTTACGTTGCCAGTTGGTTATAGCTACAGACGTAGATCTAATACTACTTAGCCCCGCATCACTGTCAGTTCGAGTCCCGTAGGAGTCATTCGGATTTTAAAATGTGAGGAAGCATTGTAGATCTTTCTTATTCTTTTTTTCTCCTCCACTTGTAATTGACAGGACTGGAAATACTGGAACTATAGCGCGCGTCATGATGTCAACATAACACGTGGTGCTGTCTAACCGCCCATGCGTACTGAGGTTATCAGTGGGGAAAAAAGTATAAAAGCATAATAAAAAAATGATTAAACAAATCAATATTTGAATAAATGTCATTTTGATTATCCATGTAATAAACAGTTATAGCACCATTTTCTTGTGGATTACTGTGTGGTATCAGCCTATAGGGACAATATGGGGATGTGGTTCCGCAATGCGCTGATAACACACAGTATCCTACTTGAAATTACAAAATGACTGAGAGAGGCTGATCTTGGCGGTTATTGTTAGATTAATTTAAACATATTTCATATCAAAATTGATATTGAAATGGGATTTAGCAACATTAGTTACGACCTTTCCCCCAAACAATAGTAATGATTTCAGGATTTCCTTTCGGTTAGTGAAAAAGACGATGCACTTGCATGCGGTACTAATGATGCTCAGCTATTCACATTTTACTTTCCAGTGGCAATAAAAATTACTTGTTATATTTGAGCAAGAACATTGCAAACAAGAAGTATTTTTAAAAAGATAGACGGTCGTGGTGTATTAATTATATTTAGGAGACATTTGACCCAAGTATTATGAATATCTTTCAAGTGTTCAGAATATATAGAGTGGGTATGAAATTGCTGACGATTGGATAGAAGAACGACCAGTTCACAACATAATACATCATCCATTCAAGTAATACAACTGGAGGATGTTCCTCGGAACATTTAATTCACCTGCATTCCAACAGTTGTCAGGGAAAGGCTGATCTTCAAATAATCAAAAGTATACTTATCACTTTACAAAACAAGTTTGGAGAGCATTCACCATATAGTATTGATATAGTATAGCTCTGATACATCACGTCTTAACGAATGTGCGATTTCCAGGATACAAAAAAGTCTGAAGGTTTCAAATCCGACAAATGCTTTACATCCTTTAGACATGTTTTTATGTAGTTGAATTAATTAAGTTAAGACATGTATTAATGTATTTCTGTCGAAAAATTGAGGTTTTAGGAATATATATACAAAGCGAACAAGCGATCTCTTTTCCGGAGGGACGATTTCGATTTTTTAGTCGCCCAATCAAAACTTACAGTTTTCGTCAACTGTTTAGTAACATTCACATTTAAGTTTAGACAAGCTGTTCAGGTGAAAACAAAACAACCAACGACTGTAGCAAGACATCGTTAACATGTTTATACTTTCATTATGTTTATATTTTGAAGTTTCTTTCCAGAACAGACATTGGTCCAGTATTGACCTTGACTGAAAACAAAATCAAAACACACACACACATACAAAACAACAATGGCAACAAAAATACTTCCTGTGAACATGATAGTTGCCAGTGTTAACCGAGTCCCGGCGGGCATAAAATATTCTTTAATTTTTAATATAACACATATATTTCAGGCATTTGTTAAATATGCGAATCGCTGTATTATTTATTTGTTCGAGCTTTCCTCACTAGAAAAGAGACAGTCAATGAGATTAGACATCCCAGAAAACATATCGCCACAATGAGATACAACATGGCGACGTAGTCCCCCGTCACGTCTATCATGGCCCCTGAAACAGTTTATCGATCTATCAAACTATCCCATTTTTACTAAACATACACACAAAAATGCAGGTAAATATCACAAGTACTTGAGGACAGGACCATGCTTGAAACCCCCTCTCGTATCGCAAAACAAATCTTCTTCCTCCAAAATATTCGTCATTAATTTTGTATCAATTATGTAACAAAATATTATTTACATTCAAATGAAGTAGTAATGAAGTAGTAAAAAATAAAAGTGATTTTATTGATAAAGACATGGATAGTAAACATAAGCTTTTGTGGAAGAAAACAAGAAATTATGGAAGAAATTATGACTCTGAAACAGTGTCCCTATTTCAACCGTCAAATAATGACATGCGCGTACAAATATAATACTATTGTCAGAATTCGTTTGTATATACATCAGAGAAGATATTTTCATACGAACATCAATGCCTCGGACGCTATATTTTACCGGCCATTAGCAAGAACATCACAATGCAAAAGATAATCATGTGATAGCTGCTTGTAATATATACTGTACCAGCAACTTCCCCATGAAAAAGATCACCTGCTCCATAAGTCAACATGGCAATGGCCCAACCCAGGCGGTACTTATCCTCTCCCAAAGGTCTCTATCGCCACTGCAGGACCCTGAGCCGCTATAACCCCATAGAACATCACTACCCAAAGACAGGCCATGAAGATGACCCAGTAATTCGTAGACAGGGCCACGACAATGTGTCCCAGGGAGATTGCCGGCATCAAGTAACACCAGTGATAAATAATAGGGAAACTGAAATGGATATTTTTTTTATATTTTTAGAAATAATTCACAGAGGGTATCTCGTAGAACTAGTTTATTTCATTAATTTAAGAGAATCATCACCTAAAAAAAGAGAAAGGAAATAAAGTTTACTCGCAATATTTCATGCATGTCTTCTAATATCTAATCCGATTAATATATTTCAACAAGTTGATCAGTGTAATAAAATACGGAAATTAATTAAGAACTGCCTTACCGATATTTTTTGATGAGCACAATAGCCAAACCACGTGAGACAATATTTGCGACACCCATCATAGATAGAAGAAAAGAGCCATCACGACGTTTGTATCCTCTCGACTGCAGTAAGTCAACAATAAATAAAACCTCAAATTTACCTGTAAAGAAATTGGACCGATTAAATTTGACATGAAAACTAACTGACCAATATTTTGAAATACTGATAAAACAGTTTTAACCAACACAATTACAGAAACGAATTGATCTTTAGATTAACAAACAGATATATGGAAGCGCAGAGGGGACAGGGTGTTTTTCTTCTTTTCTTTTTATCTCGTGGCCACGAGCTAACTGACCACTCAAATCGTTAGATTAACTCGTGGCCACGAGATAGTGATATTTCTTTTCTTACTTATATCTCGTGGCCACGAGATAATAATAAAAAACAACAACACCATGTCCCTCTATGCTTCCGTATAGAAATATATTCGAGTGCCTAGATGAGACAATAAGCATCACTGTATTTCACGCTAGTTAACCCTTTCCCTCATAGAGGAAACCATGTAAAGACCTATGCGAACAGCATAAAATCAGATCAAATAGTAACTCGCAGTCTAATCAGGTTTTATGCTGTTCGCTGCTCCTCAGTGGTCTGGAAATGAGGATTTTGTAATTAAATTTGGTAAGGTTTAACTGTGGTTTTCTGCAGATCAGGCTTTATGTGGTACCTATTGAGGGCGTCAAAATGAGTCTATATGAGGGAAAGGGTTAACCTTATATAAGTAATGCAAGGACCATGAATATCTTAAACATTGCTGAATCTGGAATTTTAGTTTAAGCATTAGCTTTTCCTTGATTTAAAAGGCAAAATATTAAATTTCCATATTTGGAGAGAAATAATAATATGAATTTTTAAATGTGTCATGAATTTGAATGTCCTGTTATCATAACATGAGAGAGAGAGAGAGAGAGAGAGAGAGAGAGAGAGAATTAAAAAAGCTAAATGCATATTTCCATAAACACTTTGCGAAGTGGATGTTCACGAGATCTTGTGTTTTAATGGTTGTCTGCGTTTCGCTAATTTTAGGTATTGTTGCACATTCCTTAGCAGTTGGTACGAACAAGCTAAATTGCATAAAAATACCCATGAGGTATATTTTTAGACGGTAGTAGTATAAAGTATAGATATCTGAATAAAGCTTATGCCCATTTCACATCTACCGCAAGATTTTTTTGGTCACACCATTTCCTTAAGATATATTCAGATATAATGTAAACGTAGCATGGCGACGTACAGCAACCCCACGTGTCGTGCGCTGTTAGCACCAACAACGTAGGTACATGCAAGACTGGCTCACGTCGGCTGTGCCACCATCTTATAAAACTGCAGTTCCAAAATCCCGGATTGGTACCCTGGAAATATGTACGCTACATAGATCACAAAAGTGTATGAAAATTCTACATTATTCTACCTTATTATCACTCTTTGTGTATGTAATACACCTAGTCTTGTCAACTAGACTTTTTTTGAGAAGAGGCCATTCAGCTGGCTTGCAGTTGATCGTTGGTTTTACTCGCGTGCCGCTTTGTCTTGAATATAGGTTCCAATGTGTTTTGTTTTCTTAAACGCTATCCATTCCACAAAAAAAAAAACTTCTTGTATTTTTTTCAATGATGATTAACGAAACAATTTGATGAAAATACAAACCTTGGGCAGGCGTTAAGAAGTACAGTATAAGGATCAATGAGTATGTTTTGTCCTTAAACAATGACGATACTTGTTGAAGTGAAACCAACTTCGGCCGTTTGTAGTCTACCATTTCACGATCGCTGGCCATCTTTAAAACTACGTAGATATAAGCACAACACGGGAGACACTGCAGTACCAACCAACTGTTTATTAATAGGCAACCCTGCCACCCATACTCTGAGATAGCTTTATCAAAAATCCATGGGAACAGCACCTGTCATGCGCTAATTGCAAGTAACAGATATGCCAATTTGGCTGAGGCTTCCTCCTTGTATACTTTAACGAACGCGTTGAATGGCATTATGTAGGCACAGCTGAGGCTCCAACCTATAGAAATACAGTCGAGATACAATGGTAGCATAAGGTAGCGGTAACAAATATATATGACCTGGATATAGAGAAAGCCAGATGCAGCTAAGATTGTCTGCTTGGGTATAACATCCTGCCGATAGACCATTTCACCAGGGATTCGGCAATACTCGGTAAAATTCCCTTGTCTAAACTGACCAATCAGTGACTGGTGAAAAATCTCAGGCATGTTTATTTCCCATTGAACACTGTATTGCATTTTACATCAGCATGTACATGTAGATTGTGCTCGTTGGTTTACATATGTTCACGTTTCATTTCGGAGTGAAATGGTCTATCTAGAACCAAAATAAACCAGTCCTTGAACTTCCCTTACATGATGAACGCCATGCAGAGGAAATAAATCAGTTCAGGAGAGTTCGCTATAATTTAAAGGATGACGATCACATTTTCACCACAAATAGGGATGGAACAATAATCCACGTGCAAGTTCTCGAAGGTCACACTAAGATCTATCCATTGGTTTTGGACAATAAATGTTACTGGACTGAAGCTTATTTCAAACTGGATTCTAATTTTAGTAGTTGTAGCCAATGGCTTACGTCATTCGGCCCGAAATGAATATTTAAGGACATGAAACATTAATTTTCTATACCAGAGATGACTCCAGTCATGATGATAATGGTGATGAGGTTGGTTGCTAAGAAACTGACAATCAATCCGAGGGCTCCGACTATGACACCAACAATCGCACATTGACAGTCACCAAATCTTTGCATTGGGTATGTGAACGTCAGACCTGGCGCAAAAAAGAGGATACAGATCTTAGCTTTGGAGGATTATTTTTCTTATACCCCCCCCCCCCCCCTCATACAAACGTGTTTATTAAATGCATTGAGCGCTGGCCGCGACATATTAAAGTCGTTAGAATATTTTTGTATGTTTGGCTTAGCGCGCAGTATCTAATGAAAGTACCATAACTTACTGGTCCCGTGTCATGATAATGTGACTGGATATGGTATCTAGCATGATATCACAGTGAGCAGTACTGTACAATTTGAATTTTAAAACGTTTGCTAATTTTCCTTAACGGGTCATAGGTTGGACAAGTTCTTTGTGCCAGGGAAGGTCTAGGAAAGGTCCAAGCGAGGATCGAACGTACCACCGTTTAATTCGTAGTAAATTAATGCTGCCATCAGACCGAAGGCGCTGATTTATAAACGTACCTCCGACATGAAGAACGGTGACGTAGAGCGTCATGACCAGTGCCACTTCCGCCCTACTGGCGTGGAACACTCGGACGAACTCGGGCAGCATAACCACTAGACCGTACCAGATGCCCGTAGTGATGATCTGCAGCATAACACCGCTCAGTAGAAACAGTCGCTTATGGCAGGTAGAAACCTTCTGTCCGCTGCAGACAGGTTCATGTCTTCTGTAACCACTGGAGTATTTCTGTTTGAAGCCGGTTCAGTTTATTCATTTATTTATCATATACCTATGTATGATACTACGCATTTTCCGTCTGTTTCCTACAGCAAAAATACAGAAACAAGGTCAACATATTTCTATGTGCAAGTAATGGAACTACTATTATATGACGTCACTGCGCAATGTTGATGACCCTCATTTGAAAACGAAAGCCATTTACAAACTTATGGTGGCATATTTCTGCCAGCCACTTATCCACTTAGCTATGTCGAAACTTTTCTGAACAATTGTCACATATTCAGTTATTATCTGCCTTGGTTAAACAAAACCTGTTCCCTAATGCCACATTTATTCACTTAAGATAACTTGATATCTCGCATTTTTCAAGTTAGTCAGTTAAATTATGTGGATAACAGTCAAGCATTTTTTCACATCATTATCTGGAAAAAAGCAAGATATCCAGTTAACCTAAGTGAATATATGATTGGCAGTAGTGGGCACTAACAGACAGTTTAGTCCTGTTAAGATACCTAAGTGAATAACTTGAAAAGTTTCTACTTGCCAGATAATAACTGAATATGTGGCAAATATTCAGAAATGTTTCGACATAGCTAAGTGATAAGTGGCTGGCAGAAATATGCCACCATATAAACTACATATTATTACGTGCTATGTAGAACACGACCGGGTTACTTTATGTACTGTAACCTTAATAAAAAATTAGTTCCTTTGTTCTTTGTTGTTTAATGGTAAAAAAAATGAAGATTTGTTTAAAAATAATTGCAAACTTAAGCAATTATATGTTTATATTATTTGAAGTAGGCATATAATAAAAGGGTCATTAACATCGTAGGTTGATCCGAACAGTGTTATCAGCATGAGAAATACACAGATTTACGGAAAACCACTCGATTGTAATAATCCGTTTTATCTGTCTGTTTGCCTGAATTTGTTTCTAAATAACTTAAAATTAATAGCAGCTCGTTCAAAGATGATCGGTAGAAAATATGTTTTCCTCATCTCCCTCGTAAATGTTGTTGAAGTTTTTTCCCTGACAAATAAACCCGGGGATGTAGGTCATATTGCACGGAAAAAACGCTATCGTCTAAAACACCCATATCGGAGAAATCAGTTAAATATAGAATACGGTATACCCGAAGCAGGTTGTTGTGATACCACATGACTCATTCCGCAACGGAACGTCTTCACCAGTTCCGGATAGCGAATTCGTAAGTTCAACATATGAAGTGATCTCATGCGCAAAGAGTGATTGTGACCAGTCATGAGAGTGGAAACGAAAATAGAAGTTATAAATATAGGTTTTATGATTCAAAATATAGTTCTAATACCGTTCGTAACGCTTTTGCCTGCCTATTTTTTTACAATCACGGAATGTTGCAATGGGTGAACATGCGTCGTCAGACGTTTTACACACATATATATAAAAATCAAATTCTTAATCCATTACCATCTGTGAACGATGAATAATTGAAAAAAAAAAGATAATACAAGAATGGCTTTGGTTGAGGAACTACTGCTTTTTATCATTAGACTCCGTTTGTTTCTCTTTACCTGGGACATGTTTTTGTGAACAGTCCAATGAAGCATATGACAACTAAATCACTTTTAATGAATATTGATTGTACCGTTATTAGACAAAATATATCAACGCGAAAAAAGCAAATAAAACTAATGAAATAAATCAGTAAAATTTGAACCACTTATCATCTCAAAGCCACATACACACACAAGAACAAAATAACAACAACAACAACAAACAACAACAAAACAGCAGCAACAACAAAACAACTTATTTTCATACCTGACCAGAGTCGCTATTAACCCTTTTTGTTCATATAATTTTGCTGCGGTACAGTACACTATGATATAAAGTATTTATATTTTGCACGATACATGACATCCTCGATGGCTGAAATAAGCACGAAATATATAAATAAAATAATGTTTGAAATAGTTGATAAACAGTACTCATTTTTTATTTAATCTTATTTCGATTATGTTTACTGGGAAACCTATGTTTGCAGCTTAAACTATGCCCTCTTTATGATTTTTTGGTTGTACTAGTACTTTGCGCCTTGGAAGGTTTTGAAAAGTTATCGCACCTGTCGGGATCGAACTCGTTATCCTAAGATCTGTAATCATAAACTCTACACAGAAACATTTTACATCCTTTAACCATCAAATAGGTCAATGTATAAGGTAGATGATGTTGATGTATTGGGGTTTACCGTCACTGCGATGGTATTTCAATCATATAGCGAAGTCCAGCTAATTACAGGTGGAGGAAGACCCCGAGTACATAGAGGTACCCGGGTAGAATCACCGACCTACCGCAAGCCAGCTGGAAGGCTTCCTCACATGAAAAATCCGAAGTCCCCACCGGGATTCGAACCCACAGCGGTGAGGGGCTGAGAGATTTGTGTATAAGGCAGTGTCCCCACACAGGAACCAAATATCAATTGAAATTGATCTAGTGCATAGTTATGTATCGTTAAAAAACGTATTTACCCAGTATCCCTTCAGCTTTAGTACAAAATTTGAGTACACAAAATTAAGTACATATACTCACATATATATAGAGTAAACATTTCTTACGATTTGGTATTTGCAATCACAAATTTTACGTCTCCATTTTCGTTCAATAGCGGTGTTTCTTCCGTTGACTGCATCTCCTACACTAGTCACATGAGAAACCATTCTGTTCAGCCTTTAACTACTTTAAAGGGACAGCCCCACTGATGCTAAAATGACGAAACTAAATAAATAGAAATAAAATTTCAAGAAAATCACTGTTGTAATTCTATGTGAGGCATTGAAATCTGATCATAACCAAAGAGATATTGCCGTTTTCGCAATTTTTTTTTTCTGACGCAAATTTTACTGTGTTACAAACGCTATAAGTTTTAAAAATAGATTTCTGAAAAATCACGTGACAGCGCAATTGCCCGTTCGCACATGCGCATCTTATCAGACAAGCTATTTCCAGCACTATAGTGAAGTGCTGCGAGACAGACACGCTTAAGATCAAAACCTGTACATATCGGCGATCAAGTCACACGATGGGGCTACATAAAGAACACAATCGGAGCCGACAGCGACAGCCTGGTTGCCAAATTGTTGGTGGATTCCAAAATTGGGGACTTTCTCAAAAGCGTCGCACACGTTACTGTAATTTGTAATGCACGTGTAAATTTCTGATGATAACAGCTTAATACTTTAAGACGACTTGGCGACAGCTAAGAGATTTAACCTATATGTAGACATAGTTCAGTACTGATGTATTTATGTGTGGAAATCCAGACGTTAACCCCAAAACTGTTTCGTCCCATTCAAATTCGATCCCTACACTCATTGACAATGCATTTATCGATCACGTGATTTACGTGAAATGCCCGTTTAACGAAATCAAAGTTTTATTTATAAACGGGAAACTTCCTTACTTGGTAAGATCGGAAACGATTTTATTTGATTATAAGAAGAAAACTATTATTTTTTCTGGCTGTTGATTGACTTAATAACAATAATATCATTTACGTCCGAAAATGAGTTTATATATTTTTTACGGTAATTTTGATAGCATCTTGGAGGCAGTACCTTTAAGCCGGTAGACATGATTTAAAAAGTAATAATGTCATGTCATGATATCATAACAAACTTTGTAACTCATTTAACAAAACCTTTATCACAGGGTTTGAAGCTACATGGACCGCCAGTATTCTTATGTACGGGACACTTCACTGAGAGTGGATCGTTACATAGCAAAACACGTGCAAAGCAATATAATACATTAACCTAACGCGTAGAAATACTTCCGGTCGTCCTTTTATTAAATAACAACTACTGCATCTTGAAGTTAAGTCATTTATTTCTCAAACAGAAAATAGGCATCGTTATTGATGTCATTATCCCTATTTCCATCATCATCATCATCATCATCATCATCATCATCATCAAAAACAACAACAACAACTAGACTGCAATCAGGCCCAGGAAATCAGTATCTCTATGAAAAATGAGTTGAAATTGTCAATGCAGTGTACCAATTTGTCGTAGGGCGAACACTGTATTGGACGTATAAGCCAAACATCAAGTGACCTTGTTCAAGACACGTCTGGGAAAATTTATGAATTTAATCTAAGAACATCGTTCTGTTGTCATTGTTGTGATGGGAAATATATATGTATTTCAGTCATTCATCATATGACATTGTACTGAAACAGCTGTTTAGTTTAACCATCGCATATTTTCTTTTATTCAACACTTTGCATATAACTTTTAGGCCGAATTACATTACTCCGTGTCACGCGCGTGTATTCTATATATATGCATAGGATGTTGAACTCGGACAGCTGAATTAAATAAGTTTGATTCATGTATTCATATGATGTTGAAAATATATGAGAAATGCACACGTTAAATCGTTATTTTCAGTTATTATTTGAAACTATTTTCTTGGTGTTAGATTACAAAAGTAATTCGTTCACAGTCCGTTCATTCATTTGTTTGTTTGTTTGTTTGTTTTTATATTCGCGATTTACTGTCAGCATAGGTCATATGATAAAAAGAACCTGACATGAATTGTCATTTCATATCAACTTTTACTAATCTCAGTCATGAAAATGTTATTAAGTTCGCCAGAGGCTCGCTTAATAATATTTTCATGGACTCGTTTAGTAAAATTTGATATGAAATAACAATTCATGTCAGATCATATATATATATATATATACAGAAAATATGCCAATTGTGGGTTGTCTGTGTAGGACCTACTTATGTGGTGCATGTATGAAACCAACATGTGTGGTGTATACCGTATATATAATATATACACCCCACATATGAAGATGAAATATATACACCCCACACATACAGAACAAAAGGGAAAGTGTAACATTTAAACAGATGCTATAATTAATTTATTTCTATAAATGAAAAAAGAATAAATCGTTTTAATATTTGCGAAATAAAACCACAACTGAACGTAAAGGATTGTCCTTGTAAATAGAATAGTTTTAAATGTGTTCACAATATTTTATCAGCAGTACTAGTCTTAACGGATTAAATTTTGAATACATAAAATGCTAGTAAGTAAACTATAGACATCCAGTAACAACATACAGTTACAAAGGTTGATATTTATTTGACTTATACAGTATAACAAGGTATAATACATTCATAGTACACACACGAATTTAACAGTCATTATTGAGATGATATCTAAAGTTTGCAATAAACTTAAAAAAGACATTTTTCAAAGAACTATGTGCTCAATGACTTTAATTAATTAAGTAATTAATGGATATGAATATAATTTACACCTAAAATAACTGATTATTTTTATTAAAAATTTAAAAAAGGTTATGAATAGAAAATGGTATTTCACGTGAAATTTGTGTATATATGTGTTTTATATGAACATTTTTTGAAATAATCAATTTAGTATAATGTCAGATAATTATAAATACGTAACTTACTTTTGAATTATATTTTTAAGGTGCGCACAATCACCTTATCTAACTGTCCATGCTTTTCTTCTAATTGATTTACATGACTTTTTTTACTAAAATTATTTTTGTTAAATTATTGTTATTTTTTTGCAATCTTATTCGCGGTTCATATAAGTATTTTGATAAACTGCGAACAAGATACTGCATTTGGCAAGACCATGGCATGATGTATTATCCCTAATTATTTTAATATGAGTGCACCTTCATATAAATAATTGAATAAAATGTTTGAGCTCAATGAAATTGATAATCCATGTAAACCTCACACCTCTTTCTCTCACTCTTTCTCTCATCCTTTCTCACTTCTAGACGTGTAAGTAGGATGCGCGGTGATTTATCTAACACAAACATCGGTGTAAGACCCCCTACTGGTCAATCAGTTAGAAAAGTGTGTCAGATTAGATATGATCATTCCAGATCATCACAAGTATCATCATCATCAGCATCATCATCGAAACCACATCCTTCTCTTTTGTCATCAAGAAAACATCAACAACCATCATCATCTTCATCATTTAATATTTCATCATAACATAACATTTTTCCATCAAAATACATAGATATATACATAAAGTTTAATAGCAAGTGTTTGACATATATGATACTATAACTATCATTAATGATTAGCAAATACACACTTGTTTCATACATTTATATGTAAAAGGTTTACACATTAACTAACTTATTACTAACATCAACACATCTTAAAGGAAACCATTTATTACATTTGCGAAATTTTTTTTTTTTGGTTTAAATCCACTATCCATGGGTATATGACTATGGTACCTGTCATAATGATATACAGATATTTCCATTTCACTATATATTTCATACGATCCTGGATCCCGGCGTACTGGGTACCGCGCACCGGCTTTTCCCCCACTCTAAATGACCTTA
Source organism: Solen grandis (assembly GCA_021229015.1). NCBI lineage: Eukaryota > Metazoa > Mollusca > Bivalvia > Adapedonta > Solenidae > Solen > Solen grandis. The sequence continues at coordinate 66,846,375 of CM037783.1, read as the reverse complement.
TTCAAGCCTAAGGAAATAACAAATATATTTTTCGAGTTATGTGCCGTTCAAGAAAAAAATCAATAATAGAAGAGTTATATTGCCATTACTTATCGTGTATAGTATATTGGTAATTAGGTATTTGCGAACAAAAGTTATTTCAATATTTCTTTAATTTTCCGGATATGATATTGTGAATTCTCGCTCTTATTTGGGCAACAGTTCTGCCAGGTAACTTTTGTGAGAGTTCTTTTAGTTTCCCCCCAGCAGGCATTTCTCTCGCTGATATATATGACGACAGTGACTTTCGAAAAACATCATTTTCTGTATCCATCCATCTGATTCGCTTGATCTTCGGTGTTTTTGTCTGCGTTTCTGTAACAGCCGTTCATCAAATTGAGTTTTTTATGTCTTTATGACCAATAATTAAAATTACAAATAAAAACAATGGAAAGCAATTAAGAAATACATGCTGTCGTGAAACTTCATTTTATTGTGATTTTACTTTAAGTATAATATCAGGCAATATTGGGGAAAAATATGTTTTACAGCTTCTTACGGTTTTGTCGTTTCAAGGTCTGTATAGGGCACATCATTTCTGATGTGTTAACATCACCGATCCCATGGCTTTGGCCTGATTGAATAAATACAGTATAAGTTTAACAAGTGACCATTTCACTGAATATACAATGCTATGCATTAGTAAATATTTATGAATTTTATAACATAATCTACTTTCACGTTATGGAGTTTGTTTTATATATCATGCAATTACCTGATTGATTGGAGAAGTGAACATTTACATCACTGTCGGACTCATCGCCAGATAGACGCTCCGAGATTGAAACGGCTGCTTCTGTAAAAAAATGGTTTCAATCTTACTATTCAATGAAAAAAAAAGCTAGTAAATTTATTTCCTTTTTAAATTGCATTATCAAAATTTTAATTACTGCTTTAATCGGTTCAAAATACGTTTTTATTGGAATTATTATTGTCTGTGCTTGTGTTGAAATTTATTTATGTGTGAATCTGATGTACACATTTACAGTTCTTCTAACAATTAATTTACAGTGTACTTTAACGAGATTAACTCGCACATTATTTATTATACTGCAAATATTGGGGCCTCGGTGACCAAGAGGGTAAAGTAGCTGACTTTATCACTCACTCAGCCCCTAACTGCGTAGATTCGAATCCCGGCAGGGTCTTTTGGATTTTCAAGTGAGGAGGCCTTTCAGCCGGCTTGTGGTAGGTCGGTGGTTCTACCCGTGCGCCTCTGGGCATACGGGGTCTTCTTCTACCTGCAATTAGCTGGACGTCGCTATATGACTGATTTTCTTGTATATAACTGTATTTAATGAGCTTGCGGTTAGGAAAAAAAAGAACAAGCTCTTTATAGTATTTATATGACCGAAGCGCGTGGTATTTAAAATAAATGAACCACTTTCATCAATAATTACCCGTGCTTGTTCCCGATGCTCCCTCCGACCAGCAATCATCGAATGAGACCGGCGCTGCTATATCTGCGAAAGAATAAAACAACTAATATAAAAACTGTTACATGATGGATTTGTTCTTTAAATCGGACAATACCGTTTCCATGGTTTCGTTATATGTTTCTTAAGTAGTCACAGTATAATTTAAAAATGCAAAAAAAAAAAAAATGATGTTGAAAAATCAATAAATTGAGCTATAGAAGAATTTAGAATACCTTCAAGTAATATTTCTTGAAGGTTTTGTCCTTGATATTTGCTGATGCTACCATTCTCCATCGCCATAAGAACCCGTGCTACTTTTGTTTTTTCGATTATCGAACTTTGAAGTCTGTAAACATCTGTGTGGATATTAACATTGTGGCCCATGTGGTCAGCGACCATTTTTAATTCGGCACCCGTCATGTCGAGGATCTGTACCAAAAAAATAAAACAATACATGAAATGACGAAGAAAACTGAATAAGTTTAAATAATGTTTAATGTATACACTACCATTCTTGTTTCCAACTTATAAACACCAGCTTATATTAAAGTGCTTAAGAAAAAGAAAGTCAACTATGAGAACCGGTTATAATAGTGTTATATTTGTTCTCTTAACAGCATATACCTGTGTAGTCGTAGCCAGATAACGCCGCATTTCCCTTGTACGAATAAGATTCGGTTTTTGCAATCCTGGGCATTCCTGAGTTACCATTCTCATTGCAGTGCATCCATCCATAGGCGTATTGTCACTTTGCCTAGTTAGAAATCATAAATAAATACCAGATTATTGTATTTTAAAATCAGAATAAAGATTCAAATAAAATCATGTTTTATATTAATGTATAATTTCCTATGTTCTATTATTTTGTATTATTTTCAACAAAAATTATATAATAAACATATGATTAAAGTATGTGCTTGTTTTAAACAACTTTATCCGAAAATCAATATAAGACAATAAGTATTAAGATAAAACATGTAAAAATTTACAAACATGCAAGAGAGTGAATTAATAAATATATCGATAAAAACTTACAGGTTCTTCCGCCTATGAGATTTCCGCATTGCTGTGAGTTCACCATGCACATTCAACCCTGTTTGGCACGCGTTCCAAAAAATCCCACTTTTTATACAACAAGTAAGTGTCAGTCAAACAAGCACGCTGATCAGTATCATCGCAATGCCTCGTTGAATGGCATTAATTACCAGATGATTTCCCTTGAAACCCGTTAGAAACTGCCACCCAGGTGATCATCAGCCGCATGGCAAAACGTTGGTTAGGCAGCACAGACGATTGCTTGATTTTGATCTTGATTTTAAAAAGACTGATCAATTTTGTTCAGCCATAGAAATGACTTTATTCAGAAACTTTTTCTAATAAAAAAAAACTTTAGTTTGTTATCTAAGACATTTAACTTAAAATCATTCTATCACAGTTGGTATATGTAAAAACATATTTAAAAGGGCACCACTATACAAATTCTTTGTTTGCAAACGTATATAATTTATATAATTTTGCTCAAATTCGTTTAATTCAACATCCGTTGGCGGACGATAAGCTATCTATACTTACAAGTGCGTTATGATAGAATTCCATTTTAAATAGCTAAATACATGTTAAATGGTGTAACCTTCAATATAGTGCTATTTTGTCAATTCTACCTGTTAAAAGATATCAATAAAGTTTAACAATACCACGTGAATCTTAGTCTATAATATTGTAAACATTTGATGGTTAATTACTAGTTTTAAGACGGGTTACAACGTATATTTTTTTAATTAAATAAATGCTAAATTTTCTTTAGTTTGTTTAAACGTTTTCCACGTTTTCCATTGCTCTTCCAATAATTATTCATCTATTTCTTTTCTTTTGATAATTTCTAACTTCAACTCCCCTTTATTCATACTATTGCATAATGACCGTTAGTCCATTACAAGACAACCGTTATGTTGATGCGCTAATTTATTGCGGTAAACGCTGGAATGGCAGTTGCCAAACGATGCCCTTTCATTATAATAGCCATTATAGCTGATGTTTATTTGATTGGCAGGCCCGTTAGTCACACATAAAACTTCTGATAGCACACTATAGCAATTGTATTGCAGTCCAAAACGGCTTGCATTAAATTAAGGAAAGTTCTGAGAAATTGAATCTATGAGACAGTGTGATGCATGTTATCAATGTAACTTAATCATACGTTGTAGAGAAACGTGTTATATTAATTTTCATTTGATGTAAACCTTGATTTGTCATTTAAATGACCAGACATGAACATTCATAAGACCAGGCAAACAATACACACTGTCTGCTTGTTGCATTCACTTAATACTTTATTTGTTTTGTACACCTGTATAAACACTATGCCTAATAGACAAATACATGAAATTTTGACCCTTAAGAGACGCAAAATTGTGTCTATAAACATTTATTGTATTATCCATAGATTGTTTTGGACAATGATTTGACTCAAGTCGAATCTTAACTTGAATTTATTCACATATGCTAATATACTAGCAAGGGTAGCATCATCATCACCGCCACCTCTCATCGTCATCATTGTCATCATCATCATCATCATCATCATCATCATCATTTGCATCATTATTTGATAATATTTATTATTATTATCCTAATATCGTCTTCTTCTTCTTCTTCTTCTTCATCATGGTCGTCGCCGTTGTGATCGTGGTTGTTGAACTGACACAACTATCGTGGCTCACTCAATCAAGAATTGCAGCAAGGGCCTCCGTGGCCGAAGACTTTTACACTCATTCAGCCCTCACCGCGTGGGTCGGTGGTTCTACCCGAGTGCCTCTGTGTATTCGGGGTCTTCTTCCACATGTAGTTAGCTGGACGTCGCTATATGACGGAAATACTGTCGCAGCGACGGTAAACCCAAAAAGTTAACACTGCATGAAAAATACGTCTTATTTCTCTTTTCACAAAACGATAAATTTAAGGAAATATTTTCAAAATGTTCATATCATTTGATTTTAACTGGTATTCTTAGAACGCTATTGTCATCATCTCTTACTAGGATTTCTCCCTAGTCTGCCGTTTCTTCCATCATTAATGTGTCATTAATAATTCATCCACCACATAGCGATTAACATGTGTTTGAATATTCCTGTACTTTTACGGTATACGGATTCTCGTTCTCGTCACTATCACATGTGTAGACGACAAGTGAATAGAAAAATATTAAATGATTCGGTATCACTACAATTGCCTGAACATGCCCATTCACCATCACTGTAATATCTTGTTTTATGCCACCGATCGAAATGTTTTTAGTAAAACATTTACTGCAACCTTGACATGTTACTTCGCAAAAAAATTGGTGTGTATGTGATATAAAGATTCAACATTCCTGAAAATCATATAAACATTTAAAAACTTATTACATAATTTTAATCATACGTGTAAATGGTTATCTGAATCAATTATAACATAACAGTACCAATCAGACAATGCTAACATCGTAGTATGGTATCAAAAAGCTGACACGAAATTCCCTTTGATTTAATTATTCATAAATCATTTTTTCTCAATGGTTTGGTTTTAATATTGTTAAAAAATCGGGTTAAAATGAATTTCTCCCCCCCCCCCCCCCCCCGATTTAACAGTTCTTTATATATGGCTCTATATGACAAAATATGAAATAATTTGAACTGTTTTATACTTTCATACAGAATATTTTCACCATAACCATTTCCATTTAAAAAAGAAAATAATTATTTGATTTCTATCGCTAACATGTGTTTAAAATCATTTTGCGCTTGAGCACCGGAAGGCGAAATGAAAAATAGTTCTTATTTTTTTCTTATGGCGGGTCGAGAGTCCTGGCGGGTTGTCGGGGCGCCATGCGAAAAGACGAAAAGAAGAAATATTAATTTCTCGTGTGGCGGGGCGCGGCGAAAGTCGAACTCTCGGGGCGAAATTTCGGGGCGAAAAAAAAGAAAGTCCAAATTTCGAGGGGAGATTTCAGAGCGAATAGTCGATATAATAATTTTCGTGTGGCAAGGCGAGATTTCGAGTTTTCGCCGCGAAATCTCGCCCCGAGACTTCGACGTTTCGTGTTTTCGACTTTTCGCCCCGAAATCCCGAGATTTAGACATTTGCAGCAAAATCTCGCCACGAAATGGCTGATATCTGCGACGATAGGCACGTGTGTTAATTTACTTATAGAGGGCATCATCCTTTTAATAGAAATTAATCATGTGTGACACACAGTACTTCGAGTAAATTCGCGCGCTATACGCTCTACACAGCATTAAATTAGCGGTTCAAACGGACAATTAGCGAAACTGTGTTGTTTAAAAAGAAAATTGAGAGCTCTAGTGATATGGATATTAACATTGATGAAATGATTAGTGATGCTAGTAGCATTTATAGAGACAGTAATACTTCTAATAGGGAAAGTATCCGATACTTTATGGAACATTGTAAACAAAGGAAAAGCAGCAGAAAGGAAGAAATTTGGAATGTAGGCATATACTTAGGCATACGTCTACTCCAAAGTCTAAGGACTCATCTTAAATGAAGAAACTGGCCGAGCAACAAGCCTAAAAATGAAAAAAAAATCCTGATTTATCAAATCATTCATTTAAGCTGAAATATATTTCAAATCTAAATAGAATAATAGACTTGCTTAATCATCCTATTTAATTAGATACATTTTGAATTTAAGTTACTGTATGTGTTACGAAAAAGTTGCTTTTAAACTAATTTAAATTCTAAATTTATGTAAGAATAATGCGTAATTTAAATGACACATTAATTTGGAAGAATAATTCAACTAAAACCTAACATTAAACTTAACTTGAATTCAGAAAATAATTTGAACTTAATTTTGATAAAATATGTTAAAATCTCGAGAATAATTTTATTTATATACTTATTTAAACTTTTTATGCAGTGCAAGGCAAGAATCCCAACAGGGCGCAACCGTTGTTAATTAATAATGATAATAATAATATGAAGTCGTTGAGACGTTCGAATATTTATTTCGCTACGAGAATATGAATGAACATACAAGAATTGTTATTAAGGTTTTGTAATAGAATAAAACTTATGCACACAGAGTCAAACAATGATGTTAGTTTTCATATGAAAAAGTGTTCAAACAAGTAATATCTTTTATGTTATTATTTAGAAATTAAACAAATTTAAAGGGTTAAAGGTACAATTCCGAAACTTCGTTGAAAATGTCAAGTTAAGGATTGATACAAACGCAAATTATGCTTTACATTTTAAATTCATATTTGAATACCTGAACTGCTCGGTTATTTTGGAAAATTGAGAAAATCAAGTTTACGCCAGAAACGTCGTTTAAAAATGCAGTCATATACACGTAGTTATCAGGTACATGTATATGGTTTCATATAAAATATATTTTAAATTTATTAGGAATATACTGTTTGTAAACAAAAAAATAATAATAATTAAAAAATCGCTTGATATATTTTTTTTGTATGGTTAACAAAAAAAAATACAACAACATTTAATAGAAATAACGCTTACGCCTCGGTTGAAATTATGTTTCAAGATTTGATATAACCTTAAAATTCTATATTTATATGTGATTACTTTTGAATTTAATTTGAAACTGCAATACGTCCTCTATGTAATTACCGTTTACATTATTATTCTGGGATTTTCCAGGGAAAAACACCTTTTAAGCCACAAATACGCGTGGCATATTACATTTTGAACTGCCTGTGTCCGTCCATCCGTCCCTCCGGCGGCGGGGTCCAGACTTTGTCCGGAGCACAAATTTGTCACCTTCAGTCGAAATGTATTATTTTCTATTAGTATGCCCTATATATACAGAATTACGAAAACAATACTTCAGTTCACATTATTGCAGATGGACTACATTAAATAACTATGATAATAAATTAGAATAAAAATTAAAAAACATACGAATACTAAAACTGTCGAAATACATATATATTTGCTAATCAATTAAGAAATCAATCAGATAAGGCATAAGTTACCTTTTCGTTTTTGCTTTTGCATAAAGCTACATTTTAAGCTTCTCTACCTATGTATCTATTTTTCTCATGGTTATATTGATTTTACTGCTACATATAACTTGCAGTTATACTGTGGGCAAGAAGCTTAAACGGAATAAAGGTTGTTGTTTGTTGTTGTTGCTGTTGTTATGTACATGTACGTAAATTACAATATCAAAAGGTGTAGTTCCCAAGAACATTACAGCTAGTTTATACAAGATTTATGATTGGAAACACAATTGGTGTACATATTAATACAGTGTGTAACTGTAACTGTGTAATCTTTTATAAATATATAAATACTAAAAACACCTTTGGTTTCATGTTGTTTGCGCACTCATACTTCTTTCATATAGGGACATGATGTATGTAAATATAAGGATATTATATAACAAGGAGGGTGTACCTGAAACATGAATACATAATAAACATTGTTTGATTATTCTTATGTTTGTGTGCATGTTTTTGCTGTAGATTACGAAAGCCAAGTAGATCCAATTTAAAATAAAATTTAAGAAATATTATCTCGTGATAACAACATAACTCGTAATAGAGAGATAATTATCTCGTAGTTTCGAGATAAATTATCTCATTATAACGAGATAATATCGTAATAATAAGATAATATCTCGTAAGCATGAGAAACTTTTTCGTAATTACATGAAAAGGTCTCGTAAAAACGAGATACTCATGCCATTATTACGAGAAAAGATGATACAACGAAATTAATTATGTCGAAATTATGACTTATGTATCTCGTTTAAACGAGAATATAACTCGTAAAAACGAGGAAAGTATCTCGTTATTTTTTTTACGATATATTTTCTCGTCATAACGAAAATAGAATCTTTTTATTACGACTTACGTATCTCGTGACACGAAAAAAGATGTTAAGATACTTATCTCGTATAACGAGATGATATATAACATCTTTATCTGTATATGTTAATTGCAATTAAAATGTTAAACAGACCTCATAAAAGTTAATATTGAAATCATTTGAACAATGATAATTATAATAATAGTTATATTTAGATTGATCAAATTTGTAGAATGTTAAGATGTATATTTGAGCGGTTTAATATACTTAATTGTAGCAAATTTAATAGTGTAGATAAATCCATTATAATAATGTTCTCCTTTATAAAGTGACACCACATTCTAATACAATGCATGTGCATTATAGCAAGCCACTCATCGTCCCTGGTGGCCGTGTGGTTAGAGCGTCCGCCTCCGGAGCGGGAGGTCGTGGGTTCGAGCCCCGGCCGCAACATACCAAAGTCGTAGGAATGGTAATGGTATAGCTCCCCTGCTTAGCATTAAAAGATACTTCCATTGACTGGTTGTCTCGGTGTCAGGATAATGTGAATGGGTGTGGTATCATGCCACATGTCTACGGCGTGATACTGCAGTGTGGCAGCACTTTATCTGTCTTAAGAAGACATCGTCTCCAAATGACTGAAATACTATCGGTGGGACGTTAAACCCATTAAACAAACAAACAAACACCGTCCTTTAATAATACGAACACAAATATAAAGCGGTCAAACAACAATTGATTTCCTTATTTGCTAAGTTGTATCAGGAACATTTTATACTTTCCATTTATTGGAAGATCATAAATAAATAAATAATTAGATAAATAAATAATGATATCACAATATTTCAAAGACTGAAAGAAACATTGGTTATAAAATCTAAGCGCCCAGGACGTCTTAGTGAGAAAACAAATCATTAAAATTTTAGATTGTGAGTTGTTCATCGTGTTAGAAAATTAAAATGCATATCTGAGCAAGACACCGCAGTCCAATACAGTGCAGGTCTAATACATCACGCTTCATAATAACACGAATACAAACATAAAGCGGTCCAACATTTAGTTTCGTTATTTACTTAGTTGAGTCAATGACCCTATAGAGTCCAGGGTTGACTTAAGGGGCCTTCAGTCATTTGAACACCTAAATTGCTAATATTATATATTATATTATATATTAATATAGATAGATATGGTCTAAACAACATAATTGTATCGTAATTAGGAGATAACTATCTCGTAATACGAGTTAATATCTTGTAGTTACAAGATAACTCTCGTTATTACGAGTTAGTATGTCGTTATTACGAGATATTGAGCATAAATTATTTTTTACTTGGCACGATTCGGTTTTCGTAGTAGATACATTTGTGTACCATAGCCCAACAATTCAATATAGATGGCCAAGCGATCTTTTCGCATACGATAAATGAGTCAAATAAGCAGTGGCGTACTGAAAAGAGTTCTGTGCGTGATAACATAATAATGTCGAATAATTTCGGTAGAGTGAAATGTAAAATGGCACAATAATCTTATAACAGTTAGAACTACTATGATAAAACATCAATAATTGCTATCCTTAAGACAATCATGTAAAAAATAATAATAATTGAAACAAGACAATCGTGACATTAGAAATGAAGAAGGGCTTTCTCCCTGAACCTGACACTGTCAGAAATTAAATTCAGCGTCAGTGGGGTTATTTTGTGTTATTTGTATTTTTATTTTTTTTCATTTTCGGGTACATTTTTCGACGAGTCAATTGTTTTTACTTTTCTTTTGAAAATTCGTTGCTTACCATGAAACACAGGAAAAATCCACAGTTATGGTTAAATAACAACATATTAGTTTTGTATGGTTAACAAAACACAAGGTCGCCTTTATCATAGGTTGACATCACATCGCACACCAATAAAGGTGATTTAAGCTGCGACGCGCGCAAAATACTTTGACTTGATTTAACTTTTTGACGCTTCGGCGGGGCCTCCGTGGCCGAGAGGGTAAATCGCTGACTTAAACATTCACTCAGCCCCTCACCGCTTGGGTTCGAATACCGACAGGGTCATTCGGATTTTCATGTAAACCCAAAACACACACACACACACACACATACACTCGTCGCTCTGACAGTATTTCAGTCATATAGCGACGTCCAGCATATTACAGGTGGAGGAAACCCCGAATGCACAGGGGCACCCGGGGACAACCACCGACCTTCCGCAAACCAGCTGGATGGCTTCCTCACAGGAAATTCCGAATGACCCTGATTCGGGATTCGAACCCAAGCGGTGAGGGGCTGAGTGAGTGTTAAAGTCAACGACTTTACCCTCTCGGCCAAAGAATTCTTATAACAAAATGTACGTTAGAATGATGAACAATAGTATACGTTCAGTAGTGCTATCATACAGCTAAGTCCGCCACTGTCAAGTACTATGCACCCTTGTCCTTTTTATCTGACAGACAAAAACATTGCTACTTCCTTTATTAACATAACGTTTCAGCCTTTTATATGTGAAACGGAAAGAGCTTTTCATCGGTTGTTTTTCAGGCAAGGTTCACCATTCGCATCCTTATTTTATGTTACTTTTTTTTTAATTATTTCGAAGCATCAAGTGTTAGAATAAACGAATTATTACTGGTACAAAATCAGAACCACAATTTCTGGGTTAAACAATTTAATCTTAAACACTGATGTCGATTTATTTGCTTGATTTCAAGGTTTGACATTAAAACAATAACGGCACACTATAATTCATTAGGTATAAGTAACAAATCTGATTTTCAACAGAAGTATAACCACATTATATTCTTCGATACAAAAAGCAGCATATTTATGCTCTTCATCATTCGTTTTCTCGATACGCATGTAAATTTGATTATCGTTTTCGGCGACTGTAATATAAATGCTTGAGTTTTAGTTGGTGTTCTAGCTGCAACAAAGTCATCGTCCCCAACACGTTCTCAAAAATTATTATATATCGGGGCGTTTTCATATTCACTCGGTCACGTGTAATCTTCTTTCAGTTGTTGTATTTGTCTGTAATAAATTAGTTATCCCCCAATTCTGCATTAAAAACATAATGTAGCAATGTTTTAGTCTTTATGTGGCACACAGAATCTAATCATTTTCTACCAACATTGTCCGAAATGTTTAAATTAAGATAAAAAAAAAGACACATTATACTGTTAAACATGTGTGGCTACCATTTCATTGCTTTAAATAGTTATAAAATTATGGGTTGATATATACAGGTTGTTTCCAGGTAAAAGAAGTGGGGCGATATATATATACTCCAGCTGCTGAAATGAGACTCGCTCGCGTTTTGCGCGTAATAGAATAAAGGGAGAGCACTGCATCAGTACTTTATATAAGTTTTCCACGTAAAACCGAGTTGTTCAAAAATTAATTAGAACATAAGAAGATACCTTAGGAAGGCATTTAAAAACGTTTAAAAAAGTGGGGCGATATAAACACCCCACATTTTTTTCACACCCCACAATAAAGGTCTTATATAGAAAAACACCCCATATATATGACAATATCTTAGTATATATATATATATATATATATATATTATATATTATATATATATATATATATATATATATATATAGAGAGAGAGAGAGAGAGAGAGAGAGTTGTTGTTGTTGTATTGGGGTTTACCGTCACTGCGATAGTATTTCAATCATATAGCGACGTCCAGCTTATAACAGGTTGAGGAAGACCCCGAGTATACAGAGGTACCCGGGTAGAATCACCGACCTACCGCAAGCCAGCTGGAAAGCTTCCTAACATGAAAAATTCGATTCCAAAGTTTTTAAATGGCACTGGAATATTTCCCCGTGCTTGGCGCTAAGCACATCAAGGTAGCTCTATGATAGGTTGACCTGGTCTCAGATCAGACCACGACATGCCAAAACCGGTAAAGATTGTACTCCAAGTTCAAACCCTATAAGTTTGTTACTTTCATCTTGTCAACGTGGCCATAACCTGAATGTAAATGGAATGTAACTCTTGAATGTGTTTAACCAAGTCAATAATGTCAGATTATGCAGCGCGCATTAAACAACTTGCGCTTCAATTAAAGTTCAATGCATATCGACCATTCAACTCCGTAATTAGACGTAATTAGACGTAACCTACACAAATCAACGAGCACTCCCCGAACAACTAATCAATATGCTGGTGTAAAATTCCATACATTATTCAATGGGAAATAAACATACATTTGAGATTTTTCAGCGAATGATACCGAGTATAGCCGAATCTCTGGTGAAATGGTTCATTATTTGATATTGATGAGTCATACATATTTTACATGTATCAGAACGTGAAAGTCATGTAATGCTGTAATTATCTTTAAAGTTTTAATCAATTTGTGATGGAGCCAAGACTAAAGCTATATACATGTACATCATAATCATTATTTTAATGAATGAATGCATGTAAATGTATATGTTTCTAATTTGCAAATATTTAAAGATTAAGGAAAATACATGCTTTATTACATTAAGATGACTTCATGACTCTTTATAAGAAAAATGATAATTTAGAGAATAATTATTGGTTATTTTCTTCCTTATGAGATAAATTAAAATTAATATTCCACGAAAAAAAAAGGAGAAAAAAAAGCATTTTCTTTCTTTTTATCTCAGGCTTTTTCTGCGACGCTCTACAAATTGTAACAGAGTTCGTCATAGATTTTACCATGTGAGAAACCCCAAATTCCTGAAATCATTATGCAGTCTAAATAGTAAAAGAACACAAATAAACTGTGAAATCAACATTTCATTCAAGTATTTCTTGCAAAAGTTTTATTTCAGTGCAAAAATCATTTGAAATGTCTTAAAAAAATACAATAGTGTCTTTCAGTAGCCATGTTACAAAACAGTGAAAACGCTGGATACTGCAATTTCAACTGCGTTGTATCTGTCATATGTTTTGCAAATTCTTTTCCAGCTCGAATTTTCAGTTCGCTATAATGAGCATAAAGTTAGTTCCTTATTCCTTATTCCTCTTTCGAATAAGGAATAAGGAACTGGTTCCTTATTCCTTATTCAAACGCGCATAAGGAACAGTAAAATTGGCAGATGCATATGACTTTATTTTAGCATAAATATGATCTAAATAATATAATTAAGCATGAGAAATACAATATAAGAGGTTCCAAGTGCTTAAGAACATTTTTTTTAATGAAAAAATGCATAAGTCGAATAAGGAATAAGGAACTGGTTCAAACGCGAATAAGGAACAGTAAAATTGGCAGATGCACATGACTGTATTTTTGGAACCTCTTATATTGTATTTCTCATGCTTAATTACATGCTTAAGATAACATTTATGCTAAAATAAAGTAATGTGCATCTGCCAATTTTACTGTTCCTTATTCGCGTTTGAATAAGGAATAAGGAACCAGTTCCTTATTCCTTCTTCGACTTATGCATTTTTTTATAAAAAAAAATTGTTCTTAGGCACTTGGAACCTCTTATATAATATTTCTCATGCTTAAATACATGCTATAGATCACATTTATTTTAACAACAAGTCATGTGCATCTGCCATTTTTTTTGTTCTTTATTTGTGTTTGAATAAGGAATAAGGAACCAGTTCCTTATTCCTTATTCGAAAAAGGAATAAGGAATAAGGAACTAACTTTATGCACATTTCGCTATAACTTGTTTTTCAAAATGGATTTTCAAGTTGCATACACAATATGAAGCGGAAAAAATAGGACGTGTTCATATATGTATCTCGTTATCATGCATTTCCTACAGAAACAGTAATGAACAAAACTACACTTTTTCTTTCCAAGATGGCGGCTTTTGTTTACAAAATTAATGGTACGACGCAGTTCTGATTCCTAACCCTGTCGTATTATCGTATGGACCCGCCTCCATTTGAATGACATTTTATCGTTAAGTTTTGAGTACTGCTCAGTGTTAGTATCGCTTCGGTACATTTATATTTTGAACTAGCAACACATGACGTAAAGCAGTCGCCGCTGCATCTAACTCCGCCCACGATCTGTTTTGGTCACGTAGGCATCATACACACTCCATATCAAGAACTCATGGTTCCTTTATGTAATGTATATTTTAGCAATATTCAAGCATTTCTTTGGGCGATCAAGTAGGACAAAATGTAAGCATGCATTAATTATCGTTTATATTTTAGATTTTACGAATTTTATCGCAAGCGACGCTGCGATAAATCCATAAGATTTAAAATATAAACGATAACATATTTACAGTTTGTCGCGTACGCCAGTCCAACCAATATTCTATATCGGCCCGACAATGGCAAGAAAACGTTTGAAATATCGGCTGCAAAGAGGTCCGTTGTCAGGCCGAGGTCGGGTTTATATATCGGCTCGATATCATGATGATGTCGGCCCGACGCCGACTGTATATCGGCCGAATGTCGTTTCTCATATCGGCTGCAAAGAGGTCCGTTGTCAGGCCGAGGTCGGGTTTATATATCGGCTCGATATCATGATATGTCGGCCGACGCGCTGTATATCGCCGAATGTCGTTTTTAATTCATTAAAAATGCATCATTTTCTTGACAAAATTTTGAAAATGCGATCAATATATTACAAATAAATCTAACAATGCAATAATTATTACAAATAATCTTAACTAAAAGGGGATTCAATAATCAGGTCTCCGTTTAACAAAAAGTTTTAAATTTCAATGATAATTTGCGAAATTATGTTACATTAATTTGGCGTAATAAGTTAATGGTTTCCATAAACATAATTTAGTTGTCACAACTAGATATTAATGTATAAAATATAATAAAACACAACTTACTATCAATTTACTGTAAAATAAAAGTTTTACAATTAATTTTAAAAAAAGTATAATTCGTCTGAAATGTTTAATATTCAAGTAGGCGTCATTTTATGCCGGAAATGAGGACAAGTTAAATTTGCGGGCCTTTTCCCTGTGGCCAGATTTTCGATAAGAAAAGAGACACGTTGAAACCTTATAAATTGTTATCAATGTGTGATGAAAATGTTAAAATTATATCTTATTTTATTTTACTATATTGAACTTGAAAGATGTGTCCAGAAAAAAAAAAGACATCAGCCCATCGTCAATCCGACATTGTTGAAATAAATATATCTTGAAATTTAAGTAAAACTCAGACCGGTCCGATGTATTCCGATGTCGTAAATCCGATCTATGTTAAAGATTATTTTTGTCCTTTATGTATGTTAGAATGATCAAATCGAAAATAAATTCAACATTTGCTGTTTAAAGAAACATTTAACGAGGCATTTACATGATCTGTCCTGTATCATTTCAACATTGGCCCAACGTAGGCCCGATATCGGCTCTAAATAGGCACACTAGCCAACATACCGATATTATACCGACATCGGGCCGACGTAGTCATGTTAGCTTGGATACACCTTTGTTCAAAATTTGAAAACTATATTTGCAATAAATGATCTGTGAGATCTTGTTTTGAAACAGATATGAGTGTATGCTGCCTACATGATTTTAGGGCTAAATGGGCGGAGGTTGTTGTGGCGGTGGATGATTACGTCATGTTTTGCATGTAGCCTTATAAAATGTACCTACGGAAACTAGGTACTAACTCTGAACCATCACGTGTACTGTCAATCAAACGGGAGTTGATTCCATAATGCGAGGTCAAAGGAAAAGATGTATGGCGTACATGACAAACTATAAATATGTTGTCGTTTATATTTCAAATTTTATGGATTTATCGAAGCGCCCCGGATCCGCTTCGCGTCGCTTGCGATAAATTCTAAAAAATTAAGAATAAAAACGATAACTAATATACTTATCAGTGTCTTCATTTAACCAAATTGAACATTTTAACAATAAGTAACGTTGATTCTACATAATAAAGGAACATTTAATGCCTTAAGATATAAATACAAAGAAATATAAACTTGATGTTTTAATTATCATCACTCAAATATATCACACACTTAATATGTCAATCTTGAACTTGATATAAGCTCGATTTGTTCCTGGTCAATGCCATAAAGCTGACCAGCAAAGACGCTAGAACGCACGTGGATGCACATACGTAGAACATGGCGTCATAGCTCCCTGTTAGATCTTTAACTAAACCTGTAATGAAAAACATAGTTATATACATGTAATGTGAAGTAACAAAAGTGATAAGTCGACAATCTTATCATATGACCAGATAGCGTAGTGGCCAGCACAATATCAATTTGCCAACCTGGGTTCGATCCCAAGTTGTTAGTCCGGCATGTGAAAAGGGTATTTGTTTGCCTATTCGGATATGAGAGTTTCAACCACGCGAATGCCCCATCAGTATCAAACAAGAAAACAGAGAGAGAGAGAGAGAGAGAGAGAGAGAAAGAGATCTGATTATATATGAAATAGTGTCATTTGTAACGTTATACTTCGGTGAATGTTATATGTATAGACAAAAAAAGCAATGCACTTGTTTCGTGTACCTGCGACTTCTCCCTGGCATATATCGCCCACTCCGTATATAACGAGAGTCAACGGCCATACAAGTTCGTATCTTTCTCCTCCCAGCGCTTCCAAGAGAGCCACGGGTCCAACAGAAATGACAATCCCATAGCTCAAACCAACAACTATACAAGACGCACAAATGAGCCAGTAATTCATACTAAAGAGAAAAAAAATGTGTCCGGCTGCAAGAGTCAGGAATATGTAAATCCAGTGATACGCTGAAGCAAATCTGAAAATTCAACCAATTTGTCATTACACCTATAGTTCTGTATATAAATGGCCATGTCTAATGTTGGCTAAAACATCGAAAATGAAGCGCTAGGATGTAACTGTTTCTCTGTTAACTACATGTATACTTATTAGTTTAGAATGTAAGACTTTGTAGAAACCTAGAAGTACACATTTTCTACAATTGATTAGACCTTAAATTGCACTTTAACTATAGCTCGCAATAAAAAACAAAAAAAAAACAAAAAACAAAAAAAAACATGAAAATGGATATGATTAAGATTAGTCATAATCGAGCAGAAAATGTTTGTTTGGGTGTAAAACAGTTCGTTCACAGATGTCCATCGCCTAAGAATTTGATTTTAAACTATATGTGTGTGCATGTATTACGTTTACTATAACCAGTCATTAGACCATTAAAAATGGGTGGTTTCTCCATCACTGATAATAGCGTTACAAATTAGAATTATACAACCTATATTTAGAATTATAGTTTTGTGTGCCGTCAAATGACTGATCACATTCACTCTTCGCCCATGTGCTCACTTCATATGCTGAACTTAGAATTTTACTACCCGAAAACGCCACATACCGAAAGCACTTGCCTTGATTTAACCGATTTCCCCGAAAATAGCGTTTTCCCATGCAATTGGACTTAACACTTAGTGAGTTTATTCAGACCAATATGGGTAGAAAAAAAGTGTTTTCAATTCTTCCAATTAACTGT
>CM037783.1:66778542-66828542 GCA_021229015.1 Solen grandis | reverse complement strand
TATGAGGGGATTTTTTACCATGTTTATGAGCATAAATCGGTCACTGCACTCTGGAAACCGGTTTCAATGTTGTAACATGTTACTTCATAAGTAGTCTTCATTGAAATAATCTTTCGTATAAATATGAGAAAGTCAATAAAGCAAAGTAAATAAGGTTTAATTAGCTTCATGATTACTGTTCACTGGGTTTCACCATAAGCACCTGCCCCCTCCCCCAATTTGATGGAGATTTTTACCTGAGGAAGGGGAATTCAGGAGGACATTTTAGGGAAAATTGGTGGTTAATTGGCTTGAGGAAGTAACCTGTATGTTTTTACTGGCAATTGTAAAGAAGGGTAAAAATGCCCTGATTCTCCACAAATCCATAAACTATGAAAAAGAGAAAATGACTATATAAAAAGGTCAACCAAAATAGCTACGTTTGAATAAACACCATGCCCCGGAGGGGGGGGGGGGGCTTAGACCTTGAGGTCAAGGTCATTTGAAGGTCATGGTCACCTGGCGGCTAGAGCGAGTCAAAGCTGTGAAGTTTGGAGGCTGTAGGTGAAAGGATTTCTGTGTTATGGTCAAGGTTAAAGTTTTGTGAAAGACAGAAACTGAGACCGAAAACAATATACCGCCCGATCCCAATCTATCGATCCAGAAAACATAAAAAGAAATGTTCAGAGGGGGAGACACCTTTATAAAATGGCCCCTGATAAAGAAATGGAAAAAAAGGACAAATCACAAGTAAAATCCTATCAAGTAACTCAAATCTGACCCAAACCAAATATGTTAAAGGATGAATGTGAGTATTACCTGGCACCATCACATCAGTTGTTTTTTTTTGGATGGGAGGGGGGGGGGGGTTATATCTACCATACAATGGATTTAATGTCGGATTTAGCCAGATTTATTGTTGCCTCGCTACAATACTGAGCTAAACAGATACGTGGCCTGATACCGCACACAGTCACATTCCCTACACTATATATTTATGCTGAGTGCAAACCTCTCCCGCCCCCAGAATTATCAGTGAAAAAATCATTTTTTATGAGTTTGGTATGCCACAATGACAGACATGAGTCAAACAACCCAAGATCTCAATTTCCTAAGGTGAATGTTATTATACACTGTTAAATTACCAATCACAAAACTATCATGACAGTTATTTTACTATACATTTGCTATTGGTGTTGTCATAAATCTTTATATTATTGTGATGATTCCACACCAGTAAGAACTGTACAATTTACTTGTATTATGTGTGTATATGTGTGTTATTTATAGACATGAGATAACTCATCACGGCTCTCGACCTCCATTTTATAGTGCTTTTATTGGGCACTATTTCCTCAGCCAAAAAGTGCCCCCCCCCCACCCCCATTTTCAAGCAAAATTAACCCTGCAAATGTAAAAGCTCACATTAAAAAAGAATGGTCAAGTGGACTGTTGTACTATACATTCATGTGCTACTGTACTGTATACAACAGTCTAGTTGATGTCCATTTCACTTTTTACAAATAATACCACCAGACAGAAACTATTTAATATAATTACTGTATGTATGTGCAGCAAAAATTGTCTTAATTTCACCTACAGGGGAAATCAACATGAAAATTTCCCCTCCTGAAGGTAGAGGTACCGTCATCGTTTGAATATAAGCCGCATTCGTAGATAAGCCGCATCCCAAATTTTGTCCCCAAATCAGCTAAAAAACGCCTAATACTGTATATAAGCCGCAGACAAATCGTCAGGATCGGCCATTTTGGTAACCTATTATTTTTACACGCTGCGTAATTTACAGTTGTCTTAACCCGTACCCGATTTGATTGAAATGATCCTGCTTATATCGTAGTTGAACGTGTCATCTCAATACATTCTCAAATATGTCAGGTAAGTGTCAGGTTAGTATTTATTAACCTGTGGTACACAGTGTCAAGGTGACACCTCATCCCACCCGGCGCTACCCCTGTTCGAACTCCCCTCATTGAATATCGGCCTGTGATTGGCTGGATTTTCTCACACATTTTACCTGTGTACCCTGTGGACATGGGTACACTAAAATTAAAGAAAAACAACACAAAAACACTAAATTACAATTAAAAAATATTTATTATAATGATTTCATATAAAACGTTTAATTATAAAAGTATTTTATTTCATTGAAACTGTCCCTTATTTTATGTGATGCGCCGTAACCTTGAATCACTACGAATCCGCAGAATAGTACACAAAATGGCGGCGCTTGTAAACAAAAGACCGATTCTCGGTAGGTTTATGTTCGGGAAAAAGTAAACTATGTTGTAATACCATATATAAGCCGCATGCACAGTTTAGATTGATGAAATTAAGCATGAAACCGCGGCTTATATTCAAACGATTACGGTACTGTCCCTCTGAAACAGCCCTGGTCATTGTTTGTAAATTATAAACCCCAGGAAATGCTGGAAAACTGAAATAATAACATGACAAAGTCTATAAAAGATAACAATGAATATGATGCCTGAATTTTTATTCAATGGAAAATATATAAATGCCATCAAGCACTCTTAGGTTTCAACATATACATAAATTGATCCTCAATCCTATCATAGGTCAGGTCTTTGTTTTCAGATTGGGGGGGGGGATATTCTTGACATTTGGAAATCCTTGAGTAAATAGGAAATATGGGAAAAACTGCATGACTTTAAAGAACTTTTCATAGGGAAGACAACTATGAATGGCCCCTAATAAAGAAAGGGCGAAAAAACCCTGTAGATTATCAAACCTCAATTTCTTTACATTTGATCAGAAAAGAATGAGGGCGCCTTTTTGTTCAGCTTAACATGAGATTTCTTGAAGAAAAAAAAAATGTTTACAGGATCATTATAACCTTGCTCTTTTAAAAAGTTTACAAGTAGAACTAGTATACATGTACTAGTCTATCAGTAAAAGTGATTAATACCCCTGCATTCCAGCATGTCTTCATGTAATGTGTGTAGGGTGTGACATGATGTGATAAGACTTAGTGTAGTGAACTACTATATTCTGTAGCTCCCAATTCTGATCCAGTATCATTCACAGGCTGGAAAAAAAAAATGGGCCGGTCGGTCAGTTTTTTTTTGGTTGAAAGCTTAGATCTAATGTGGAAAATGTAAAATGCTACATGCCAATTTACCTTTTACTGTATTTTGCAATTTCAGACAGCTTTACAGAAAAAAAAATCTTTCTAGTATGTACTAAACATCAGTCCATTCAGCTTAAATGAGAACTCGGTTGCTAGAACATGTACACAGTAATATTACTTAGAAAATGCTGTGTGCAGATGAAAAAATAAAAATGGCGGAGTCAGTCACCTGTGTAATTTTATCCAATCAACAATGTTCTTAAGCTTCCTAATTATAAATAAATGCGGAATACTCAGATAATAGAGCTTTCAGTATCTGTTTACATTTTACACGCTCTCTACTGACTTGCATAAAATTTTATCTGCTGTGGGAAACTATCTTTTCGGTTGAAAGTAGAGATGATTGCGCAAGTAATGTGTGATGGACTGATTCATGTCTTTTATGAAATCATCTGGAAGCTTACAAATATATTTAAAGTGTGCCGAGGATCCCCCAAATTCACTATTGTTACAAACCATCTTAAAAAGACATGTTTGTAATGTTTCAGATGTAGTTTATCTTTTGATTTAAAAAATTTAGTTGAAATTCGAAACTAATCCATGATCTCAAAATGGCGGTCTCCAAAGTTATCGTTAGAGTAACCTGCTTAAATGAAGACAAGGCAATATAAAATCTTAGATTAAAATGGATTTTTTTTTTATTTCTTTTCATTTTTTTTTTTCCTTCTTTTTTTTTTTTCTTCAGTCTTTAAAAAAATAAAGGGTCAGGGGGTGGGGGTAAAATAATGGGTGGGTCGGGTACATCTTATGCTCAGAAAAACCTTTAAAGCTGTAAAAGTAACTTGTACATTTTGTAAAGATGCGGTTAGCAAGTTCTTTTTTTCACACTGTCTGCCATTGTTATGGAAACTTATGACTGTGTAAAATAGGGTTCCCAAAAGTTTGTTTGTTTATTGGGTTTAACGTTCCACCGACAGTATTTCAGTCATTTGGATAAAATATCATTTTGAGACAGATATAGTGCTGCCACACTGCAGTATCATGCCATAGACATGTCAGGGCCTTTTTACCAGTTTTGGGGAAGGCGCTCTAGCCCTTTGAGTGGGGAAAAAAAACAAACAATTTTCACAATTTTGGGAGATTTTTTTACCATGTTTATTATCATTAATCAGTCTCTGCACACTGGAAACCAGTCTCAATGTAGCGAAGTAAATAAGGTAAATAAGGCTTAATTAGCTTTAGAAATATAGTTCACTAGGTTTCTCCAAAAGCAGAGTCCTCCTTTCCCAATTGGACTTTTGTCTGAGGAAGGAAAATTTTGAAGTTACTTGGCTTCGGGTAGTAGTCCATAAAGAAGGCCCTGCATGTGTCATGATACCACACCCAGTCACATTATCCTGACATTGGACCAACCAGTCCTAGAACTACCCTTATAATGCTGAGCGCCATGCAAGGGAACTATACCAGCACCATTTACTTATGACTTTGGTATGTACTGGCTGGGGATAGAACCCATGACCTCCTGATTCCGGGACAGATGCTCTCTGAACAAAATCATCCAAGATTTTATTATCATTGATCATTTTCCTTTAATAAAAAAAACACTCTAATAACTAATTCTTGTTTGTTGCTGGCATTAAAAACTCATTAAACAAGCACACACCATCTTGTAATTCAGTAAGGTTATGTATGAAAAAAACTTGAATGCTCTCCAAGACAGAATTTTAGTTAAATAGCAAAGTCTGGGTGATTATTCTGAGTGCAACGGTAGAACCACAAATTAAGCACAAGTATTATAACCATGCATATCTTCAACTAAAACCAGGCTTTTGCTGAAACATATCAAAATTGCAGCTATGCTTTTAAGAAGTGAACCTGCAGATCATATGACCTGTTAAATAACCTTTTTTTTTAATTGTAAATTTCTCCATGAAAAGATCAGGCAGGGCTGTAATAGATTTCCTCTGCATCCGTTAAAGGAAAGTTAGTAACAACTCATTCAACAAGAGAAATTTGAGAAAATGTGGACTTACAGTCTTACAGTCAGACTTGCAGTCTGATGTGAACAATTTCCTGAGCCAATATCTTATTGCCCTGTACACATAAGGCCCTGTGTTTGAGTACTGGTAAGGCTGCACATTTCTTTTTACCCTTTTTACATTTGTCGCCCAAAGTGAGAATGTAGGAAAATGGGAACCAGCCAGAAGTTTACATTCTCAATGAAACATGTTGTAAAAAATGTCAAATGGGCCGTAAATGAAGAGGAAAACCGGAGTCACAAGTCATAAAAACTAAGTGAGAATCCTTTTTGAAGCACTTGTGAAGTTGTATAAACAAGATATTTTGGAAATTTTCATCCTGCCTCCCAAAAAGATGTGAGCGCCTCACGACAACTTTCACCTTAGTTGTCCTCGAATTTCCCAATACATACTGAGAACAAGGTAAATATGATCACAAAATATGACATCAACCCTTCCTTTTTGGGCACCAAATGTCACAAGGTGAAAAAAAAATGTGCAGCCTGACCGGGACTCAAACCCAGGGCTTACAGAAAGAAAGCTGTTCCAACTGAGCCACATGGTTGCTTCCACATGAGTCTCCACTATTGTAAGTTAACGGTACTGTGTAAAGTGCTAATATTAGGATACGTATTCAGTCACGAACGGGTTCTAACCAAGTGGTTCACATCATCTGGTTAACGTTTTCTATAGTTCGCATCTTCTATCGACCTGAGTGACCCTACCCAATTTTGCTATATTTAGCAAATCGAGAGTAACGAGGAAGTAATCTCTACTGAGATCCGCTCCGGTTATTTTTTTCGTATTGGCCTCCGCTGGATCTCTACCCAGGCCTTATATAAAAGCTTCGGGAAATTTACACCAATACCCCTAACTCGTTTCGGCCGTTCAAATCGATTGTTTTCGGATGCACACCTAAAAATCCACACATGTCTAGTAAGAAGACATATTTTTCTTTCCATTTCATTCAACATCATTGCCTTAGCCTACCGATTTCACCAGTTTTACAGCTACAGACTCACGAAACCTCCAAACTCGCCATTTAAACCGCCATATTGTTTACATGCGATGGTTATCACGTGACTAATCCGTGATTGGATAACTACAGTTAGGTCCAACATGCAGGTTATGCAGTACAGAGAGGGGTGTGGTTTTCTCGATCTTTAAGTAAATAGAACGTATTTCACATAAACTTTCTTTTGAAAAATCGTTTTATACAGCAAAATTTCTTTGACTTTGCCAGGGCCGACTTATTGGCAAAGAGCATTTACCTTTTACTGTTGAACAGTCGTAACTGAACAGAGCTGTAGTTTAAACTGTTTCGCCACTAGTCACGTGATCAATACTTACAAAATGTCTGTTTAAAACTATGAGGTGAGCGGTTTGGTGTTTTCCGTCAACGTATTTCATGAAATCGGCAAGCTAAGACAGTGATGTTGAATGAAATGGAAAGAAAAATATGTCTTCTTACTAGACATGCATGGATTTTTCGGTGTGCATCCGAAAACAATCGATTTGAACGGCCGAAACGAGTTAGGGGTATCGGTGTAAATTTCCCGAAGCTTTTATATAAGGCCTGGGTAGAGATCCAGCGGAGGCCAGAACGAAAAAAAATAACCGGAGCGGATCTCAGTAGAGATTAAACGAGGAAGAATCACATAAACAACAAATGCTTACTCTTTGACAAGAGTGGGAGGGGTGATCTGTCATTTGACAATTTCTGGTATTTTAAGAAACTAAGAACGAATTATCTACTTTAACTGATCTAATTACTTACCACTTGATGGTGGTGCCTCAAAACTATCTCCTGACTTCATTCCTGATGACATTTTTTCTGTGAATAGGAATATGTCAAAATAATTCGCAGATGGAAGATTCAACACTTGGCAATGATGTCATAAAATAATCTCAAATAATACGGATAAAACATTCAATTATGATGTAGTCAATTTCAAATAAAGAACACATAATATTATTGTATGAAACATAATTATACGTATTTATAAAATAGAAAATATAAATCTTATCAATTACAGATATTTCGAAATATTATATTTATTTAGAGATTATAAATGAGACTGGCTCCCAACATGAAAAACTTTTTTACTTCTCCAATCAAGAGAATTGCCTAGGAGCAGTCTACACAAATAAACACCGTCAAGATGGCGATGGGAAGAAAGAGTAACGTAAGAAAATGCGTTTATTTGATGAATTAGTTCAATGATTCCACTGAAATCATTAACGTAAAGAGTCCAACTGTGAAGAAATTGATCTGTTATTCTGTTTTGTTCCTAATGTACAGTATATTTATCAGATTTCCCCACGTTTCAGTAACGAATTGATCAGTGTCACCAGGCGCTTATAAAAAATAGTGTTTATTTATCGTATCATCACAGTTTATCGACAAATGGACCCAAATTAGATTTTCCCATTATAAAAAGTGGTTTTATTTTTTTTTTATTGGTGTTTCGAACGTCACAAAGTCTGGTTGCGATTGTTTACTGATACATGTACTAAGAACGTTTGCCTGTGAAGCAGGACGCGGCATCATGCTGCATATGCAGGAGGGTTACAGAATTTTATGCTCACTTAATTTCTTTAGTCTCCTCCTTAATCATGGCAATCAGTCACACAACAAATTGGTATCACTATCAAGTTCACTAATTGATCAGAAAGTCCCAGTATATCTAGAGTTTTGCCCTTTGACAAAAGTTGTCAACCTATTATTGTTTGATCTCTTGCGTTAAATTCAAATGTAGATCAATTCCAGACTCACAATCAGTGGCGGGATTGGTGTGTGTTATCCATCTGGACGCATTTGAATGAAAAACAGACCTACATGAATTCTGAAATCTTGTCTGAGGTCCAAATTTCATGTTGCTAGATAGATTTTTTTTTACACACATGCACTATTAGTGTCCAGCTGGCTTGCGGTAGGTCGGTGATTCTACCCGTATGCTTCCGCGCATTCAGGGTCTTCCTCCACCTCCTTCCAGCTGGCTTGCAGTAGGTCGGTGGTTCTACCCGGGTACCTCTGTGTACTCGGGGCTTCCTCCACCTGTAATTAGCTGGACATCGCTATATGATTGAAATACTATCGCAGCGACGGTAAACTCCAATACAACAACAACTTCCTCCACCTGTAATTAGCTGGACGTCGCTATATGACTGAAATACTGTCGAAGCGACGGTAAACTCAAATAGACAAGTCAAGTCACTATTAGTGTTTTACCCTTTACAATGGTCATCATATTATCTTGACCATGCTCTATAACCACCTTACATAGATTCAGGGTCATGGTCAGTAAACTGACAGAATTGACAATGACCGACTGTCCACTCTTTTGTAAAATAATTTTTGGTCTTGAACATATAAAGTTATGGTGTTTTTGGATAGCTTGAGTATCAGAAAAAGTCACACACTCCTGTCACTTTGGTGTTGTGATTAAAATCATTCTCATGTCAGCAGGATCATTTTTTTTTTTTTTTTTTGCTATATGCTGTCACTCATGAATTAAGAACGTGTATACATGCCACACTTATGATGTACCAATACCTATATTTTTTTTTCTTTTCAAAGGTTCGGCTTCCGCCGGAAGTCAACAGAATCTTGTATGTCAGGAATTTACCCTACAAGATTACAGCTGAAGAAATGTATGACATCTTTGGGAAGTATGGAGCAATCCGACAAATTAGAGTGTAAGTTGACTCTATTTTACATTCGCTAATTTTATTTGTAGCATTATCATACCTTTGCTACACAAAGTCATTGAGAGCAAAGTGGGGCCATATACTGATATAGCATATAGAATAATACCGATTCAGGGTTTTCCCTGGCAAAATTGACCATTTTGACCCTCAAGTTGTGTAAATGACCCCCACGTTTTTCAGAATTTGTCACTTTATCTATATATTATGGAGTCATTTTTCCCCCACTTGAAAATATCAAAGAAAAACCCTGTCGGTAGTCATGTCCTTTTGCATCTTAATTACAGTATTCAACATTTCACGCTGTTTAGTCACAGTATAGTATGGTATTTAACATTTTTAGCAATATCTCTGGCTCTTGATTCCTTCAACAGCAGAGTTTGTGAGCACAAAATTGTGACAAATTCAGTCACAGCCCATACAAGTCATTCTCTGTTATATTAACTTATCGTCTATATAAAAGGTCATGTACAGTTATAGAAATGTTTTATTTTAATTATATGACATATAATGTAATCTGCTATTCAGGGCTATTGTTCTTTCCTTTATGTCAGGGGCCAATGTCGCCATTCATAATTCATAAGCATCTTCTCCTCAGAAAATCTTGATTTAATTTTAGCTCACCTGAGCACAACGTGCTCAAGGTGAGCTTTTGTGATCTCCCTGCATCCGTCGTCTGTTGTGTGTCGTCAACAATTTGCTTTAAATGACCTCTCCTCTGAAACTGCTGGACAGAATTTGATACAATTTAACAGTGAAAATTTATTGTTATAGTTTTTTTTATTGTTCATAACTTTTGATTTTAAAACTATGTTTAACCAGACAGGATTAGAATATGAGCATAAATGTGATTTTTTTTTTTTTGCTTCTATAACTGACAATATTTGCTTGTGCAGTGTGCTTCTTAGGGACTGTGCCTCTAAACCAGACTTGTGTTGCACAGACAAATGTTGAATGGGGAACATTATCACAACCACAAGTTATTATCTTTTCCCTCTGCAGTACAAACTGTACAAGTCATTTTATCATATTTATACTTCTGCCATGGATATTTGAATAGCCAATCTTGACAGAAATCACGTCTAACAACATCGTGATTTGAGGGTTTTTTCACATCAGTGGTTGTATAAGACAAAGTTGATGGGGTTTGTGATTCACTAGTACTACTCCTGTTACCTTTGTTATTTGTTTTTGTTTTCGAACTTGAAAAATACATGTCGAACGCTGTTGCTTTGAAGAAAAAGGCACAGACGACATGTTCTGGATACAGAGTCAGGGTCTTTGTTAAGCATTAAATAAAAGCAATTGCTGACGATTTCCAAGCGTTTTGATCAGGTGTGTGCATTCCAAGCTTCCATTGATAATGGCAGATTCAGCATAACCTTAGACTGACACCTAGTTGCTTTGCAATCATATTTAAAAAGTTTACAGTCAAAATAGATATAATTAGATTTAGGTTGTGTCATAAATGACCCACATTGCCAATTATGTCTCCTTCAAAATTACTGGCCAGATTTCAAAATGTTTTAGTTCAGATGTTCCTTGGGTAACCCTCTACCAAGATTGCTGAAATTATTCCGATCTGTAAAAAAACATGGCTGCCAGGTGCGGGGCTAATTTGCCTTATAAGTATATAGTGAAATCTTTAAACGACATCTCCTCTGAAACCACTGGACAGAATTTGATAAAACTTGGCAGGGATGATCCTTGGGTGAACCTTCGCAAAAGTTGCTCAAATAAACTTGATCTATGTAGAACTCTGGTTGCCATGGTAATGGAAAAAATAAATTATGAAAATTTTAAAAATAATCTTCTTTATAACTACTCGCCAGATTTCAAAACAGTTTAGTACAGAATTAATGATAGATGTAACAAACATTTATTTAGTGAGGATCCATTATTTAACATACTATGTATGTGTTTAATTAACTATTTCAGTGGGAACACACCAGATACAAAAGGAACAGCCTTTGTTGTGTATGAGGATATATTTGATGCCAAGAATGCCTGTGATCACCTCTCCGGTTTCAACGTGTGTAACAGATACTTAGTAGTGCTGTACTACCAATCCAACAAGGTGAGTGATACTCTCAACCAACTGCCCCTCGTCCCAATCACACAAACAAGATCATACATTTCAGGATCCCCTGGTTTTCTTGCCCTTCATCTGGAGCCATTGCAGCTCGTTTGTATTACTGCTGAACTCATCCTAATATCGTACTTCTCAATTGGGTGGCCAAGAGGTTAGAGCCTGCGCCTCGGGAGCCGGAGGTCATGTGTTCGATCCTGGTCATAAAAGTCATTAAAAACGGTACTGGTATAGCTCCCTTGTTTGGTGCTCAGCATATAAGGGTAGTTCCAGGACTGGTTGACCCAGCGTCAGGATAATGTGACTGGGTGACAGCCAGTGTGGTATCATGCCACGTGTCTATGGCATAATACACTTTATCTGTCTCAAGTAGACATGGTCTCCAAATGACTTAGATATTGTCAGTGGGACGTTAAACCCAACAAACAGACAGTTTCTATTTAAGTGGGAGGAATATAAAGAAATTGGATGTGGCGTCTAGTGTTTTCTACCTGTTAAATGAATTAATTTGTTGGATTTAATAAGCATTTATGTTAAATAGTGAACTAGATGATAAATAAAGATGTATGATTAGTTTGGGACTTGCTAAAGAATGACACTATATTTTACGCTAAAAGCTGATACATAGGTCAATCATTGACAACATTTGTTTAAGAGTTATAGGTCAGGATAGCCAGGCTTAATGTGTGAAGTATGCAACTTTAGTATGCAACTTATGTATTTTTAAGCATGTTTTCACAATCATATTTAGAGTGACCAAAATTTAGATTCTGAATCCTTTATGTTTAATAATATCCATTTGTATAATAAAAAAGTCTGTAATTTTTTAGTGTTATTCCTTGTAAAACTTATAAAAGAACATGTAATGTTTCAGTTTACATGGATACTATAAATGTAGACTAACACAAGTCTTTTTTGTTTTTCAGGCATTCAAGAAAGTTGATGGGGACAAGAAGAAGGAAGAGTTAGACAAAATGAAACAGAAATATGGACTGAGCACTCCAGATATCAATAAGCAGAAAGCCTAATCAGTAGGGAGATGGTTTAGGAATGATCTCTTTTGTACTGAATGTTGATCTTGAAGAAACTGTAAATTTGTGTGCTGGTAACCATGAAAAGACCTATGCAAACAACATAAAACCAGATCAGCCTGCGAGTAACTCGCAGGCTGATCTGGTTTTATGCTGTTCGCTGCTCCTCAGTGGTCTGGAAATGAGGACTTTATCATTAAATTTGGTTAGGTTTAACTGTGGTTTTCTGCAGATCAGGCTTTATGTGGTACCTACTGAGTGCGTCAAAATGAGTCTATATGAGGGAAAGGGTTAATCTCTTTTATGTTGGTAGAAAATGTCGTTCCAAATGTATGACCAGTTCACAGTTGTTATTTAAAACTTAAGGATTCACTGGTTGCTTGAGTGTTATGGATGGAAATAATGACACTGTCAAAAATCATTGTCACAAAGGGATTTGTTTCGTGAAAAAAATTGTCCTGAGAAATATTTAACAATCAGGTTTTATTTATCGTACCATATAATTGAATCAAATCATTGTTAAAACTTTATTACTTGAGTCTTAACTTGGTGATTTGAGATAAACACTTAAATTTGACCAGCCTTCTTTATGGTAAAGTCATGGGAGGGGGGTGTGTCTGGTTCTTTGAAGAAGACGACGAAGAAGAAGAAGAAAAAAAAATAAGTTTCCCAAATTTTAAAAGGAAATTCTCTATCAGTATTTTTTTTATTTTTTTAAAAAATCAGAGTCTGTTAAATTCCTTACTTTGTTGACTTTTGGATTAGGTGCAAATTCACCAGTCAAAAGGCTCTGCATATTTCCCCTTAATTACCGGGTAGAAAAAAGGGGTTGGCCTTATAGTCATGGTAAAATATACAGGTTATTGATTGAGGCTGAGTGTTAAAATGGGATATGTTGTACACTGATTGTGACTTTCAAAAGAAACATTAAACCCTTTGCAGAGGAACAGATAAGCTGTGTATATGAGTAATAACTGAGTTTTATTTTTATGGACATGAAATAATCGTAATATTGAAAGTAAAGGGTAATGCTCAGCCTCACTTGATCAATAAAGCTTATCTGCTCCCTTGCCTTTGTTATGTACATATTGTTAAGAAATCACATCGTATGTTGTACATTGTCAGTAAATCACTTCATCAAGAACGCAAGCATTAGTTTTTTTCCCCTAAACTCCAGCCCCTTAATGCATGTTATTGGTAAATGTTGTAATTTTCTTACACATACAGTGATGGTTTGTGGGTTGGACCAGTACTTTTAGCCTTGGAAAGACATGAAAGATTCTTGATCCAAATGGGCATTGAATGGCCAACCTTTGGACCAACAGTGATGTTCCCTTCCACTGGAAATTGAATAAAACAACTCAAGATATCTTGAGTCTCAGGAGATGTCATCATCGTAAACCCGTTTGATTTTGTTTCACTTCATGACATCAAGCCATGGGTGAAACAGCAAGCAAAATATAATTTTACAGCTGTCATTGACCAAAACATTTTGACCAATGAAAACATGCCTTTAGCATGCAGACATTACCTGGTAAAATTGTAATGGAACCATTGAAATGCTGTTATTTGATACACCCTAAAACTACGAATTATCAATCTCTTTAGAGTCATATCCTAATTGTGTTCCTCTACAATACCAGATTATCCGGTAGCGAAATATGAGCGAATATGATGAATTTGATTTTAATGAGATTGACAAATTACAGGTGTAAAATCCCATGTCCAGACCAGTCGGTGATAATTAATTGGGCATGATATCCGATGATGAGGGGATTGACGAATGAGGACCCTGTAAAGTTAGTGATATAAAACAAGACAAATGTGCGATGATTTGATCATAGTTTCTTTATTCATCAATCAATGATCATAGTAAGTTCTACATGGATGATTCTGGTTAGGAAACACTTCAAGTCAAGACAGATAGCCACTCTTCTGACATCAATAAGTAAAAAAAAAACATGAAATTTATGCAAAGCTTTACTTACCAAGAAAAAAATGTTTAAAACAATAATAAGAAACACCATTAAAAATTAAAATACCACTACTATTTCCATTTTATTGTAATTTATTAATATTCCTGAATGCCCCCCACCCCACAAAAAAAAAAAGAAGATTATTCTGACTTGGCACTCCGAGTATACCTAAACCAGACAGCTTCTTCATCACGGGGCATAACCATATCGGCGGGCTCTCTGCGGAAATCGCTATATCGGCAGGCGCTCTGCGTTCGCACCGGTCATTCTCTGCCATAAACACTAGCAAATGCTGGACGGAAGGGAAAGAAACAGACCAATGGTCACTTTTCAAAGGTGAGTTGCTTAATATTAAGTATTGCACGAAATATTAGAGTATCTTAGCTATGTATATGCGTGTAGACTTTCCAATTATCAGCGACTGCGACCTGAAACTCGGTCGAACAGTTTAGTGATGTACCAATTGGCAGATTTAATGTAAATTTCTTCAAAAACCCCTACTTTCGATTTGTCGTTGCACGGGAGGTCTCTCTGCACATCACTTTTTGAAGCGCAGGCAGACTGTCTGCATTTACCACAGGCAGGCTTTCTGCAAGCTATGGTTTATCTTATTGTTTACGGAAAATGAATAATTTACCCCTTACCCCTAATTTGTGTTTTTAATTTCTTACTTTGCATATAATTTGTATTGTTTTCGTAGTCAGATACAATCTGTTAAAAGTATATATGTGTTACTTACTTTTTTTACTATTTTGTTGATATAAAATATAAAAGATAAATTTCCTCTAGGGTATTGTTTATTACAATGATTCTTATAATTTCAAATTGAATTGCCATGCGAGTCATTTGTACATGAATATTCATGAGGTATAGGGTTAAATGTTCATTGTAATGGTCACACTGTTGCTATAACATAAGAGAATATTCAAGACAGTTTAGAGGTAACATCTATGATTCTGCAGCATGTAAATGAGATTAAGAAAAATTCAGATTGACATGTTGAAAGCCAGAAGGGATCATTAGCTTATATGAAAAATAGGCCGATGAGCACTTTTGACATTGTCAATGGACAATATATAAGTTTTAAGCTACAGATCTTCATAGCACAATAGAATAAAAGAGAAGGGCTTTTTCAGAAGCTATGCCTTTTTGAAATTTCTCACTTTCTCAGTGATGGTGTAGAGGAAATGACAGGAAAGGGAGATAACAAACCTGTGTGATGTATGGAACACTTGTGGTTTTATGGAGTGACCTACCCTGATGAGCCATCAGCTCCTTCACAGCTACCTCCTGGAAAAGAGATCACAGATTTTCTCTTTACACCTTTATTTACACTTATAATAAAATCTTTTAAAAACTAAATGTAACCCTTCACTTCATGAATATTCATGTACAAATTCATGACTTCATGAATAATAATTTCCTGAACTTTAACCTTCATAGGTAGACACATTTTGATGCCATTGGCAAACAGAGCAGACCTGATCAGATAGCTCCTATAGGAACAGTCTGATTCTACACAGTCTGCAGAGCAAAGAAAAATCCATGATTTCATATACCATTTAATGTTCAGTTAAGTTAGAAATTTGTACATGAATATTCATGAAGTAAAGGGTTAATGGTATATGAAGCAATTTTCCTTTGACATGCGGACTGTGTAGAATCTGTGGACCAAACACATCAGGTTCTGATCAAGCAGCTTTTTCCAGGAGAGTCTACTTTAAGGATTTTAAATAGCTAGCACTGATCTGATAAAACACACCAGTCTGAAATTACAACAAAAGGGGAGCTACAGCAGTGGTCCTAGAACCCTCACATGAGGAACATCAGCCTAAATAACACTTTCAAGGTCACATATCTATCTTTTGAAAAACTCCCCCTCCACCCTCCCATTAATAACTGACCTTCAGATTTTGTTTTAATATTTAATGACTCCTGACTTACTTTAAAATGAATATCCCTGTTTCAATATTTTTTTTCTAATGAGCAACGGCAATGTCATTATTTGGGCAAAATATCATTTTTGTCCAAACTTAACTAGTTTCTGATAAGAGGGATTTTTTTAAAGTCTTACAGAGAATATACCTTAAAGACATACATATTACATGTATATAGATTATAAAATTCATAGACACACCTGCCCCAGCAATCAGATTTCTGAGTTTCATATTGAATATGTTATGAAAACAGCCACACTCGATCTTCAGAAACAATCAATTTTTAGGGATTAAAATACATGTAAATACTTTAGCAGCTACCAAGATATGGTGTAGGACTATGAGTTGATAAATATTAAATGAGTAAAATTAATTTTGATCACTGATTTCTAAGAAGAATATTGATTTTATTTTATATATAAATCATAATATTATCAGGAATACAACTTAACCCCTTACCCCACCACCTGGGATTACAGCAGAGAGAGAAAAAATGTGATAATTTCTGACACATGCAATGTCATGTGAATGTTTATCTCTTCTGTACTTACAATCTATATTACGGTGTCCTGATCGGACCAGTTTAAATCTCGCCTCTCCAACACGCGACAACACGATAATTATCGCGTTGTCGCATGTCCAAAAAAACATATATACATGCGAGATTTAACAATCCTCGTGAGGTTTTTGGGCGATAATTATCGTCTTAATTCTCGCATGTCTTTCTTAAATCTCGCATTAGGAATTCGATTGAATCTACAATATAGACATAGCGCGCGCAGATTTTTTTAGTTATTACAAATCCTCCGCGAGGATTAAAAATAAAACCTCGCGAGGTTTTCACAAATCCTCGCGAGGTTTTTGCAAACCCTCGCGAGGTTTTTGCAAATCCTCGCGAGGTTTTTACAAACCCTCGCGAGGATTTGTAAAACAAAAATAGAGCGCTATGTTTTTGCCGGACTATTTTGACGAGGAACACCGGGCGACAGCGTAGGACTGGTTTCTAGTGACTCTTTAAATTTTGATAAGATGTCATTGTTTTAGCAATCATACCAGTTAACTGATTTGTAGACATTTAACCTATTATCAATAACATTTATACACGTTGTTTACATGAATGATATAGATTACTTTTCGTCAGCACTCAAAACCAGAAAGCATGCTCGTACTATAACATAGCTTCCAATCGTTTTTTGTTTTTTTTTAGTTTTTTTTTTAAGTTTAATTGTGTACGTACGAGCATATATTTGTGCCGGCAGCCTGCAGTTTAATCACGCGTTGATCTGGTAAAATACTGATTACATGATTTTCTTGGAGATCCTGTTGGGAATAGTTATGATTACTCGCATGAATTTTGAAAGACAGCATAAATGATGAAAGCATTCATTTCATCTACTGATTCACTCTGGAACACTATAACATAAATTATTAGGCTTCAATTAGTGTTACATTCAAATTCTAAGAAAACCCAATTAATACTCATGATCTTATAACGCATTATGTTTAACAGAGAAGAGTTTTTTTTTATTTATGTATTTTACAGGAAAAAGTTTTGCTAGTGTGATTGAGATAAAATACCGTACTACATTAATAAGGTATTTTTCGGTAATTAAAATGGTGGTTCACCTATTTCATTTATATGTAATTCAAAGAGTGTTTTATAATACAATCCATTTGTTATGTATCGATTAACATTGGGTGATCTTTATAATATTTCCTAAATATTACGTGAATATATTTTAGTGTTTATTTAATCCGATTAAAAGCTTAGACCCTGGACAAAAGGTCCAAACAGTATACTATTACTGGCCACAGATTTGGACTTTTGTTCTTATTATTTTGAATAAGTCTGTGTACTGGTTAAGATATTAATAAATGCACGTTTATGCAATAACTCCTGTATTTCAAATATAGTTCTTCATCTAAAAAGCGTTCATTTTCATTACACTTTGTTTTCGTTTTCATAAGGCTAGACACGCAATAGAAAAAATGGCGACTGACGAGAAGAAACGGAGATTGATTTCGATCGATGTTTCACTATAATATTTGTGTGATGAGCCGTTAACGCTGAAATTGAATCAGCAAAGGTAAGACACGGATTTTAATGTTAAAAGAGAAAATGTTTGATAAAAAGAATCGGGCTTCTGCTATTGAAATGTACACATATAATGAGACACAAAAGACATAAAGTCTTAAACTTTAAAATGAAACAAAAACGACGTTTGATGGTTCATAAACGTGTGTATAATCTATATATACTGATGCAAAATTCGATAATACCAATGTATTTTATGTATAAGCAGTTGCAAAATCAGCTGACCCCTTTGGTGAGGCCAATTTTTATCCCAGGGTCATAATTTGAATAGAAATATTTAATATCTACTAGACAATTCTACACAACATATATCTCATCTCTAGACTTTGTGGTTCCTGAGAAGAAGATTGTTCAATGTTGTTGTTTTTTTCTATATCAGCCTATTTTGAATGAAATGATCCCTGGGTTGTGGACAATTTAGACCCAAGGGTCATGAAATGAACAAACTTTGTAGCAGTCCACTAGGCACTGCTACAAACCAAATATCTTAGCTGTAAGCCTTTTAATTTAATTTGATATATGTCCATGGAAACTTGACTGATGTCTACTAAGTTACACACAAAATAGCTTAGCTCTAAGCTATGTGGTCAACCAAATTTATAGTAATAAAACCTCGCGAGGGTTTGCAAAAACCTCGCGAGGATTTGTAATAACTAAAAAAATCTTCGCGCGCTATGTCTATTTTGTAGATTCAGTCAAATTCCTAATGCGAGATTTAAGAAAGACATGCGAGAATTAAGACGATAATTATCGCCCAAAAACCTCGGGAGGATTGTTAAATCTCGCATGTATATATATATGTTTTTTTTGGACATGCGACAACGCGATAATTATCGTGTTGTCGCGTGTTGGAGAGGCGAGATTTAAACTGGTCCGATCAGGACACCGTACTATATAGTGTTACCAGGTAGATCACAAGATATGTGAACAATCTTTCTCTTTAGCCATTACGGTAGAATATTAATAATTCAATCAAAACATGCCCAAATCCAGAGAGAGACAGAGGGGGGGGGGGGGGGAGAGAATAAGAGAGAGAGGGGTGTGTCTGGAAGAACTCTATGGATCCACCCAAAAAAAAATCCAAGAAATAAGCGCCAAACTCCCCATCAACCTGTACGGCAATTTCAAAGCTAGTGGCCCCCTGGGCTCCTCCACCCATGTATTTTCATACTTTTTTTTCAATAGACCAAGGTGCCCTAGTGTTAAACACGACCACTACCAATGAGGACAAAAACAGGCTATTAGGATGATTCTTACCTGAAGTTAAAGATCACTATTGATGTCAATGCGAGGTAGATGCCAAAAAACAGATGCAAGCATCCATTGACTTGGGAGTTATAGCCTTTATAGCTCAAAGTTCATAAAGGCTTGCATTTACTATAAAAATTCGATTTTCTGTTGATAGTTTGTATCTCAATAACCATTCATGGTATTGACTTGAAAGTTTATGAATATGTTTAGGGGCATCAGACAACCAAGGTAATTAACTCTTGAAGGAATATATTACAAATTATGCAAATTATGGCCCTTTTCTAACTTGGATTTTTGTGTCGCCTGCATAGCATGGCAGACACATAGGGATCACTTTGTCCGTCGTCGTCGTCGGCGTCGTCGGCGTCACACTTTCTTGTCCGGAGCATAACTCGAAAAGTATTTGAGGTATCACCTTGAAACTTAAAACATGGATAGATCCCATTGAAGAGGAGTGCAGTTCACATAAATGATAACTCTCACTTTCTTTTCTCCTTGATGACTACAAACTTGCAACATATATATAATTAACGTCATAAGTGCTTAATGACGTCATAATTTTTCTTACAGTTAATGTTTTGAATTCATAGTCATTCTGACACTCCTCTGATGAAGACTGTATAGTCGAAAGTCTTGGTAATATTATTACATTGCACTGTTTTAATATTTTTTTCCCCCCCCCCCCCCCCCCCCCAAATATATATGTGTGTGTGTGTGTGTGTGTGATTTGGTGTTATTTTGTACCTCACAAAATAGATTATGCTTTATCAATAATTTGTCAAAAGATCGATTTTCTAGTCAATTCTTTCATCAAACATGCTTAAATGCAGGCGACACAAGTGTTCCGAGGAACACCCACATCTAGTTGGTTTAAGTTTTGCATTCACAGTGTTATTGTGCTTATGTCTCAGTTTTACTAGGCATGGGATTGATTTTAAGCTTCATAAAAATATTAAGGGTATCAGACTATCAAGGTATATCATTTTTGACTATTATTTTGAACAGGGTATGTGAAGGGCAAGAATTGAAATAGATTTCATTTGATTTACCAACAAGCATTTTGAATAGTCGAGCGTGCTGTCCTCTGACGGCTCTTGTTGTTGATGTTGTTGTTGGAAAAAATATCACCAGGAAGAAAAAATGGTACCGCGAATGTGTGTGACGAAAATTTATGGCAACCAGAATATATGGCACCAAAATTTTATGGCAACTTACCTTGATAAGAATTGGGATTGACAAAAGTAAACATGTCCTTTTAAGATGGATAGTAAATATTTATAAAAGGTAAATATGCGGGATTTGGTAATTTTATGTTGTTATAATAACCCACATATAAAGCATTAAGTCTGATACAAAGCCGTGTAACATCTGAAAGTCACATCAAGCTACCCCTAACAATTAGCTCATTGCCATTCTTTCCCTCCCTATAATTGTCTTACCAGTAGTGCAGTTGCTGCTACGCGCATGCGTACTGAAGAAAGAGAAAAGCCCGCCATTATCCCTGCCTGCAGCAATAAACCAAGCATAGAAATTAGCGTACAATTATGACCTAGACAGGACCCCTATAAGGTAGGAACCATGTTCTTACCTCTAATTAACCTCATTGCTATTGTAAACAAGGTACAATATACCCGCAGTTAATAAGATTTCCTTAAATATATATTATCTTTATCAAAAAGGCGAACTAAACAACAATATATCATTATTTTATTTAACATTTGTATCTGACAGAAAATTAAGTGACCCAGCAGTTCTGCAGTTTGACGAGCTCCTTTCATTTGAGGCGCACACACAACTTCTGTGCTTTCAGTGCTTTGATTGCAGTATCCGCGTTTAATTCATTTAGAGTTGTCTCTCTTTTTCTAAGAAAAGGAAGCAGGAACAAATCTGGAAATTGGCAGAAAAAAGTTGAAAATTCACAGGTATCCATCGGTATATTGTGTTTCTTTAATGCACCAGTCAGTGAGTGATTATGTTGGTTGGCTAATCATGCATGCAAACGAAACGTACAGCAGTCTCATCTTTTTAAATATCGTCGGATTGGTCCTTATCCCTAAATACATTAATTTTGTAAAAATACTAAATAATGGCTTTCATTTATTTATTATAAATATAATAATTATTTATTATAATCAATACGTATGGAACTGTATTGATGATTTACGAATACAAGTATGCATAAGATTGTATATTGAAACAATTTATGCTACTTTCGATTTCGAGTTAGGACATGTTTCACTTCTGCTTCTCTCTCTCTATTATTCAGATCAGTTCATATCTGGTATGAGGAGAACGTGAATGTTGTATAAAGGGAGTAAGGGTAAACAGAAATTAAGCTGTGTTTCTAGTGGCATGACTAAAATGTGGCAACTGGCGCACACCCCACTAAAATTTCCCGACCATACATAAATGTAGAAACACAACCTACAAACACCCACAATAATGCACGATTTCAGTTTAAAATCAAAAATCAAATCAAAGAGGAGTTCCCCCTGATCACCATTGAAACCAGAGCTACGCCCTTCTCATGGCTCAGGCAAAGCATTGTCACTACCTACATTTTTTATATAGCCCCTCCCCCCCCCCCTGAACTTCTTGATCCGGTACTGTAAAATCTAGCCCCCCCCCCCACCTACACACACACCCCACCAACACATGCACGCGCCTGTATGATGTTTTGTTTTTGATTTTTTTTTTTTTTCTTTTCAATCTATCGAATAAGCAGACATAATTTTAAAATTGTACATGATAAAATTTGAAATGATCTTTAATATCATGCTTGCATATTTTACAACATATCACATCTATAATCGTTTGCAATTTATGCACGAGTCACCAGTGTACTGGTAATTAAGTAGTTTATCCCTTAATTGAAAGAACTTGGGTTCAAACGCCTTTCGAAACGTACCAAAACCATTAAGTCGGCAATGCTATATTGTCTATGCATTGTGTTCAGCATAGTTGCTTAGTTCTGGGACTTGTAAATCCCCGGTGTCAAAACAATATGACTGGGCGTGGTGTAATACCACTCGTCTACATGCACGCAACCTTAGCAATACCAGGCTGTCAGCTGATTCCTATATTCCTATATATTCCTATATTTTTTTTAAAGAAATCCTATATTTTTGAAAACCTATATTTTCATATTTTTTGATTATTTTTTCTATATTTTTGGCCAAATAATGTCGCAAATCATATTGAAAGAAAAAGTGTATTGCTGCCTCTAGATAACTACAAGTTTGCAGTTGAAAACTGTCCTTTATCTATCAGAGCATCTCCATCTTTGTAAGGTTAAGTGGCTAATCCATTTGGAGTGGGTGGGGATGGGGGCATATGATGTTGATCAGCTATCTTTGACTACCAAAACGATAAAATTGAAACCAGTCATCAGATTAGGAATATGCATTTAAGGCATATTTTTACTTGCACTAATATATCTTGTTTACAGCAATCATCAATTAGAGGTCTAAAAGCTTCAGTAATGTATACTTGTACAGCATGAATGTTGGAAAATTAATATGAAACTATAAATTCAGAATTTACATCATTACTTGAAATTAAAGCAAACTTTGTACTTAACAATATTTATTTATGACAGTGAATGGAGTTATGCATTGAGATAAGATTGCATAATACTTCAATAAAATTTTTTTTAAAAAAAAACTGATAAACGTGTTATAGATAAATTTATTAAATGGTCTTGGAAACACAAGAGAAATGTTTATGATGAAAAATTCTGATCAAATGGTATTTTAATCTGAGTCTCTACATAAGCACGTCTCAGGATTTCAGATCTGAAAAATATCCTGTCAGATGGAAAATACATTTCAACATATTTTGTATGTATTTTTGTATGTACAGTGTAATTAGATTTCAGAATATAAAACCAATTTGGAATCCTTTATTTTTGGAAATATAAGAAATGCTGTCCTTTTCCAAATCTCACATACAACTGTTGACCTTTTTGGGGAGATTTACCATGCGTTTTTCATATCCTGGGGTTAAACACTTATTAGCTAATTTGGCTTGTCTGTTTTTCAAAGGTTTTGTCATCAGACTCATCACTCTGGTGTTGTCATTGGCATCATCGTTCTGGTGAAAACTTTAACCTTGGCTATAACTTCTAAATCATTAAATCTTCTGTCATCAAACTTCACATACTTGTTCACTATCACATGGGCTTCATTCTCATCAAAGGCCATAACTCTTTGGTCCAGTTTGACCAAGTTTATCTCCCTCATTAGAAAAAAATACATTGAAAAACTAACTTTGGCCATATTTTCAAAACTATTTCACCATCTGTCTTCCAGCTTCACATACTTGTTTAGTTTCACAAGAGCTACATTTTCATCAAGGGCTAGAACTCTTAGGTCCATTGTCACCTAATTTATCTCTTTCTAACACTCAACAGACGAGCGTTGGCATCCGAAGGCAGTTATCAATATGGGATACATATGGTATATATAAATGTATTTAAAGAAGAATAACTGGGATTCATAATTTTCTGAGGTAGGAGTCTGATGCCTGCTTTTATAGATATTTGAGCTACATGCAACTGAAATTATATATAACACCTTCATAGACCTATTCACCTGAAAAAGCAGCCATACAATGAAGATTTGTGGTCGAAGGTTGATATATTTAAGAACTCTTCAGTAATATTTTCAAACAATTGCTAAAATCTTCACATAAATGAGACATTCTTGACTGAAATAAGAACAAAAATTCAAATCTGGAAATCCCTAGGAGACCTTATTTAGGGTGTAATTTTGAACATGTTCTTGGGGGAGATCCCCCAAACCCCCTTCCACTCAGAGAAATTTTGGGTCATCAAGCACCCTGTATTTTTAAATTCTGGCTGAAGCACACAACGTCCATGGTCAGTGTGAGTATTGCTGCAGTTTAGCCTGGTGAAGATTTTGAAGAAACATTTGCTTTTAGTAAAATTCAAGTTTAATGATAATAACATGTAAACAATTAAGTAGATTTTTAAAATGCCTCGGAGTGAAGACTTTAACTGGAAAATTCATATATTTTGTCCAAAAAATGGTCTTATACTTCTATATTTTGATGATCAAAAAATCCTAAATTTTCCTATATTTTGATCACAATTCAGTTGACAGCCTGCAATACTGTAATTTACGCGAGTGTTTATTTGATATCAAAATATTCAAGTTTAAGATTATTTTAAATCACATCACCTCAAAACGCACATTTGACTGTCATATGTATCTTGTTGTTTTTTTTAAATCACATGATTACAACGTGCTAAAGTTGAGCTATTGTGATCACATTCGTCCGTCGTTTTGCGTAGTCAGTCGTCCATTATGCGGCATCAACAATTTTCTTTAAAATACATCTCTGAAACCACTCGTCAGAAATTTATGAAACTTGGAATGAATGTTCTCAGATGGCTTTTCACATAAGTTACTTAATAAATATGATGACAGATCAGTGCAGAGCTCTGGTTGCCGTGCCAACAAAATTATTTTTACTTCAACATACAAACGGGGACTTCAGATTTTTCATGTGAGGAAGCCTTCCAGCTGGCTTGCGGTAGGTCGATGGTTCTACCCGGGTACCTCTGTGTACTCGGGGTTTTCCTCTACCTGTAATAAGCTGGACGTCGCTATATGATTGAAATACTATCGCAGCGACGGTAACCCCAATACAACAACAGCAACAACAAATGTATTTGTATAAAATCATGTCTGAAACCAATGGTCAGAATTTTATTTCATTTGGCACAAATGGTCACCTCATAGCTTTTTCTCATAATTGTTAAGATAATGTGGGGCCTCCATGGCCGAGAGGGTAAAGTCACTGAATTTAATACTCATTCAGCCCCTTATCGCGCTGGTTCGAATCCCGGCAGGGTCATTCGGAATTGATTGTCCGTCGCGCATCAACATTTCAACAATCTTCTCCTCTGAAACTACCAGACGGATTTTCATCAACTTTTGCTA
Organism: Solen grandis; assembly: GCA_021229015.1. Lineage (NCBI taxonomy): Eukaryota > Metazoa > Mollusca > Bivalvia > Adapedonta > Solenidae > Solen > Solen grandis. The sequence goes on along the minus strand of CM037783.1, from coordinate 66,803,383 downwards.
AAATGATACTTATGATAGCCTAAAGTAAATTCCCTTTTTTTTTCAATTCCATGAAAACTCTGATTGCCATGGTAACCAGAAGATAAAATCTTTAAAATGACTTTTCTCAGAAATTCATAGACCTACAGATTTGATATTTGGTACATAGCATCAGCTCATGTTGCCTCCATATCAGTGCAAAATTTGTGCCCCTGCGGTCACGATGGGCCACGCCCAAGGACCACACCCGGATTTTTGTATAGAACTATATAGGGAATTCTTGAAAAATCTTCTCTTCCGAAATCACTCCATGGATTTTCACTAAATTTCATTAAAATGGTACTTATGTAAGCCCGAGGCAAATTCCTAATTTTTATTGAATTTCATGAAGAACTTTGGTTGCCATGGCAACCAGAAAGCATAACTTAAAATGCATTTTCTCAGACACATTTGATATTTGATATTTGGTACATAGCATCAGCTTCTGGTGCCTCAACACTATCAACAAATATATGCATCAGGGTTTACTTGTGGACACTCCCGGGACCACACCCAGATATTGTATGGAACTATATAAGAAAACAAAAAAATATTTACATTGGATTATGAAGAACTTCTGTGGCCATGGCAACCGAATTTAAAAATGCCTTCTCTTAGAAACATACAGACCTACAGCTTTGATATTTGGTATAAAGTATCTCTCATGGTTCCAGCCTTTCTACAACAAACCAAAATCACGTGAGCGATTTAGGGCCATCTTGTCATGTGAGGAAGCCTTCCAACTGGCTTGGGGTAGGTCGGTGGTTTTATCCGGATGCCTCCGTGCATTTGAGGTCTTCCTCCACCTGTAATTAGATGGACATCGCAATATGACTGAAATGCTGTCGAAGCGACGGAAAAACAAATAGTCAAGTCTACTCAAATCATGAAATGTGTTTTATTTTCGCGATGTTTATAGATATACTGAATCATTAAATACGTACTGCCTGTTACATATTGTAAGGACAGTCATAGGAATTACTAAGAATGATCTGTTTCTAGGGATTTCAAATATTCATAAAAAAAATGATTATAAGAACAGATTATTTTAAAAAAAAAAGTTATAAATGTGTACTAAAATCGAAAACGCATTTTTTACACGAAAACGAAATACGAAGGATTCTGAGAAACGTTTATATCAAACAATTACTTAAAACTAACTTCACAACTGAAAATATTTAAAAATGTTGAATCGGGAGCGGGAGGCCGTGGATTCGATCCCCGAATTCGACATACCAAAGTCGTAGAAAATGGTACTGTTATAGCTCCCTTTCTTGGCGCTCAGCATATAAGGGTAGTTCCAGGACTGGTTGACCCAGTGTCAGGATAATGTGTGGTATCATGCCACATGTCTACGGCATGAAACTGCAGTGTGGCAGCACTATATCTGTCGCAAGTAGACATCGTCTCCAAATGACTGAAATACTGTCGGTGGGACGTTAACCCAACAAACATACATACATAAATGTTGAAATGTGTACGAATATAATCGTAAAGTGTTTTCGTTGTAAAAGCTCACTTTTCCATAGCGTGCATATTACAAGGGAAACAACTCCGATTGTATAATTCAAGAAGAGTAAGATTTGTCTTTCTTTAATTGTTTTTCCTTTTCTTTCATGCAGGTGTTACATCATGGCGACAAGTCAAGATACAATAGAATCAGGATCGGACGATTACGTTCCGCACTTCTGTGACCCCTGTAAATATTTGGGGTCACATGAAAGAGCCATGTCGTATTGTGGGCAGTGTAATGAGTATATGTGTCAGGCTTGTGAGAAGACACACAGGGGCGCCAAGGCAACACGGAACCATGCTGTCATTACTGGTAAGAAACTCACGTCGACATTCAAGCCGAGTATTTTCCTACCAATTGCCAACTGTGATAATCACAAGAATAATTCAATCAACGGGTTTTGCGAGAGTCACAAAACACTGACATGTGACGTGTGTTCAGTAACCACACACAGGAAATGTTCAAGGACGTCGCTACACGATAAAAGCAGTAAGATGAGAGAAAGTCAGCTGGGTAAAATGGTAACGAGAATGAAAGAAATCAAACAGAAAGTTGAAACATTACAATCATCCAGAGAAAATGATGTTGATGTATTGATTAAACAGTCAAACCAGTCAATCAAAGATGTCCAGAAACTGAGGAGAAAAATTAATGAAAAATTTGATGATCTTGAGAAAAAGGCTTACATGGCTATTGAAGACGCTAAAAAGGCCAAGGAATCAGATTCGAAGAATCACGTGACTGCATGTGAAAATATTCTGAGGCAAGTTACGAAAGTATCAAGGAAATGCAAGACTGTCAGGCCTCAATGAATAAAGAAATTATGTTTATCGGACTGACAAAGTCATCTTGTAAAGTCAAGGAAATGGAGACGATTGTAACAGAAATAGAGTCGGAAGCTTCCATATCAGGTCACCTGACTTTCCAACCCAACAAAGATGTACAAGATCTCTTACAGCAGGTGACTGAGCTCGGTCACGTGATTACAACCTTTCAAAGCAGTGATGTATCCAGCGGAGAGAATATACTTGAAATGACAGTTTCTAGTAAACAAGACATCAACATTAACACAGATTGTATAGCTGGTTCAACATTTCTCCCAAGTGGTGATCTTGTTTTATGTGACTATGGTAAGGATAAGTTACATCTGTATAGCCCCACCTTCATCTCTAAGGAGAATGTAGATCTACCATCAGAACCATGGGACGTCTGTACAGTAGCTGATACAGAGGTTGTCGTCACGTTACCAAGGCAAAAGAAGATTCAGTTTGTCTCTGTACAGCCGCGACTGAGACTCGGAAAATCATTGAGAGTAGAAAGGAAATGTTGTGGTATAGACTGTCATGGCGGCATGATGTACGTCACGTGTCACGACGACCCGGGTAATGGAGAAGTACTGGTGATGAAGATGGATGGACAGATACAGAGGAGACTCGGGCTGGTACAAGGACGGTACATGTTTACACGCCCATACTATGTACGTGTCAGTCGCTATAGTGACCGTGTTTATATACCGGATGATGACACCCACACCGTAACATGTCTGACACAAAATGGTGATTTGGTCTATAAGTATAAACACAATGATTTATCTTATCCTGGAGACATTCACGTAGACAGTCAGGACAACATACTTGTAAGTGGGTTGGGGTATTACAACATTCATCGTGTAGATAAGCTCGGTACTCACCACTCCATACTGGTCAGTCAAAGTGATGGGGTAGTAAGGCCGTACTGTCTCTCATACCGGGACACTGATGGGGCGTTGTTTGTAGGAATGGAGAGTAAACCTGCTGGTAAGGTGTTCTGGCTGAAGAAGTAATGAAGAAGTAATATGTCGACTGTTTTATCAGGATTAATATCACCATGGCAACCTTGTTGTATTGTTTTAAATATATCAAGTCAGACACTCTTATTACATGGTGCGAGTATTTGAGAGTCCGACCGGAACTCGAACCGGGAACCTTTTGGTTGCAGGAATAGTTTTTCACCGAACAAGGAATTTATCTGCTTAACATAGGTTCCACTCCATATTTAAGATTGTAAGATAACTTACATGTATTTCGATTGGTTTGGTTGCAGCAAATCGTGTTTCATGTTTTCCACGTGATCTTCGTGTCTATATTTGTCGTGTAATCTATTTTTAGCTCAACACGACCAAAGGTTACACAGTTACTCTGTACAAAACATTCATGTATATTTTTGCTTAGTTTCATCTGAACATGATAACATATTTGAAAACTGTATTGATATTTAAAAGCTTTTTACAGTATCTAAAATTTCTACCGTTTTTAATATTAAATATTTTTTTTTTTTTTTTTGGATATTTTATGTAACGGAATATGCTGAAACGAAAATGGAACAAACATGACCGTGACCGTTTTTATAAACGTTCTGCATCCATTTTTTTTAACATTTTTAACAAATAGCAAAAAATGTATCTCGATTAAAAAAAATACTGAGCTGTTTCTATGGTAACAGTGACCGGATGCGTTTTCTTCTCGGCGAGTTGAGTGATAATTGTCTTTTTTGCAATATATTTTCGTCGTTTGCAAGTCCGGTTCTAACGATTCATCCAATTGTAGATTGCTGTAGATGTCCTTTAATGGCGACACAACCCTCTAAACAAATTATCTCTGACATTGTGATAGTTTACATGCGGACATTGAGAATACCCGAACAATATACAACTTAAAGTGTTTTGTTACTTTCATGTCCAAAACATTGCGATAGTAAACTATTGTAATCACCCTTAATAGATACATGTCAGAATATTTACTGAATGTTTTATCATTCTTTTAATCGTTTTATGTTGTTGTAGTTTTTTTTTGTTTTTTGTTTTTTTGTTCAATTATTTAATGATCACATGTTATATTTAGGATATAGAGTTCCATTTATATATCGTGTTATATCGCAGAATAATTCATGGTGTTAAGTTCAGGTGCGCGGTAATCTATTATCATAAAGGCCGGAGTCATGGGTTCAATCTCCGGTCAGGACATACCATCGTCGTTAAAATGGTTCTGGTATGTCTTCTTTGCCTGGTGCTCAGTATCAGGGTAGTTCCAGGACTGGTTGTCAAGGTGATGAGATAATGTTACTGAGCGTACTGCTGTCAGATCCATTGTATCTGAGGTCAGTGTGTTACGGAATGGGGTTTCCCGGGTCCGGCTCTCGGTTGGGATGTTTCTGACGGGCTAGGCCTGAAATGGACAGGCGCGCTCTTGAATAATAAGGGTGCTTAGAGGAGCAGCAACACCGTGGCTCTCGCCGTGAAAGTTTTATTCAAAGTGCCCTTGCAACAAGCAAGGAAGGAAAGAAAGTTATGAAATAATATGAAAACAACAATGACATAAGAAATAGTGATTTGAAATATGGAAATAATGAATTGAACTTCCATTCCCTTCACTCACATACCTGAAATGGACAGGCGCGCTCTTGAATAATAAGGGTGCTTAGAGGAGCAGCAACACCGTGGCTCTCGCCGTGAAAGTTTTGTTCAAAGTGCGCACGAGAAAATGTGACTTGTTGTGATGTGACGTGGAGAGAAGAGTCAAAGGTGACCATAATGGAATAGAATGTGAGAGCAATGTAAGTAGAGAGAAGGGTCAGAGGTGACCAGAATGGAATAGAATGGGGGTGCAATATAAGAGTGATGTGACATGATTGCATATGCATATGAAATTGAATATGAATATCAAATGAAATAAATGAAGTGAATAAAAATAAACTGACCCTGCACAAGTCAATTACATTATATTTAAACATTTTATTATTAATAATTTTCGTCGATTCTCAATTTTCTGTCCTGGAATATTCTCCCCATGTAAATAGTTCATCAAACGGACATTATATTTTTTTGAGCACGAATCCATTAATAACCATCTATGTATCAACGGTATTGACTGTTAAACAGAATTCTCAAAATTTTGTGTCAACGAAAAAATATGATTTTACAGAATCCGTGGTCAGGTCTATCTGTGCAAACAAAAAACAAATCTAGACAGCGCAATGGTATGTTTATGTCACCAAAATAATTAACTAAGTGTTTTTTTGTTTTATTACGAATATATGCATGGACGTTTACCCAAGGGAGAAATATAAACACAATAAAGACAGACACGGTTGTTTTTGTGTTTTTGTATTTTCCATTTTGTGTGTTTGCTTTTGTATATTCATGTATTTTGCATGTATGAAGTGGAAATATTTTATACATTTCGAATGTCTTATCGACCTATACTACAATAATGCTTACCGGTTTGTCTAAATTCAGAGAGAGAAAGCTGTATTGATTGAATGTTTGTTTATATTTTGTACATTTGTGGGATCCAATTTACAGTAAACCCTGTGAACAAAGGTCACTCAAGGGAACTTTAAGTTAGCCTTTTGTGGTGGGGGGGTTGATTTCTTGGGTTCCAGTCACTAGCCTTTGTTGAAATTTGTAAACTACTACATAAACTATTTATCAAGGGATTAATATCCGTCAATATGTTCATCATTAGTTTTCGTAGGGCACTAATTTTCGTCGATTTCGTGGAGGATTTTATGCATAAATATTAATCCACACGAAGACCGTTCTCTTATATAAACCTCACGTTTTCTTAAACATAGAACCACGAATAAATGTACCGACGAAATTCCCTTAGATACATAACGAAATTAAATGTCAACGAAAATTAATGATTTTACATTATATAAGTCCCCCACGAATATCAATGATTATACAGTTTGATTCATGATACATTTAACATCGTGTTTGTGTGAACTTTGTAATGCCTACAGTTGTAACCGACTATAACAGGATTTATGTGTATATAAATAAATTGTTGATTGAGCCTCGGTGTTTTTCATATGTTTCAATCCGTTATATATAGTAGACAAGTCAAGCCTTCAAATGTCGGGTGAGTGATAATAGAATGGTTTCTTAATCAAATGCCCCCGACAAAATTAACAAAAAAAAGTAACCATGCTTTTATGGTTCATTGTCTATGAACAATTGAATAAATTTATCTTGGTTTTAAATAATAATAAAAAATATTAGAAAGAAATAATTCTAACTTTTAGATAATTGGGTTATACTGTTTACATTCCCCTTGATAAGTATGCTTTGAAAGGCTCACATTGATTCTTGCTGATATCCTCATAACTATAAGAGCATAATCCGACCTGTTTAAAGGATTTATAGGTCCGTGAGAACAGCTATACAAATAAATATACAAACTCCGGTGCCTCAATCACGGCCACACTGAGTTACCACGTGACCATGGTGTGTACCAAAAAAATGTTTTGAATTTCCTGTGATTTAGCTGAAACTCAGCTATTTTTCAACTCACTGTGGCAGAAATCTGTGTTGGAGATTGATGGATATATAGTGCCAAGGAAATGTTGGTAGACAAAAATGTCGGCGAAAATACATACGTACTGGATTATTTGAAGCTTAATCGCGTCATTCTATTTTTAAATATGTATTACAGCATTTTACATATACCGGAACCGATGGCCGAGTGGTTAAAGCGTCTGCTCGGAATCGGGAGGTTGTGGGTTCGATCCCGGGCCGCGACATACCAAAGTCGTTAAATATGGTATTGGCTCCTTGCTTAGCTCTAAACATATAAGGATAGTTCCAGGATTGATTGGCTCGGTGTCAGGTTAATGTGACTGGGTGTGGTATCATGCCACATGTCTACGGCACTATATCTGTCTCAAGTAGACATAGTCTCCAGATACTGCCAGTGGGACGTTAAATACAATAAAAAAACAAACATACCTTACATTTTGTTGTTCTGGACAATTAGCTGACGTTTGACATCGAACTTATCTACCTGAAAACCATAACCTCTTTACGAGCAGCATTTAAAACGAAATAAAATAAATTAAAGACATGACTTTCCTATGATAAGCCAACTTAAAACCAGAGTGATAAGATGTAAAATCACTAATGAAAAATAAATAACTTGTGCCTCTCAAATATGTATGAGAAATACGCAGTGAAAAGTTGTTTCTCCACCATGAAAGCTATTTTCCCAACATAAACTTTTTCCCCCAAACATAAATGCTATTTTTATTTGCGGTTGTGGTTTTCTCCCAGACAAGGACACACTTTTTTTTTTCAAACGTAAATGCTCTTTTCTTTTCCCATCCTCAGGCTAACGATGATAGACTCTTGGCTTAGTGGCTTGGCTTTAATGTGTTTCCATAAAGACAATCCAATACAATAGATCGCACTGGCATTCTGCGGTTGTGGATTTCTCCCAGTCAGAGAAACCCTTTTTCATGTTTCCTAGCTTAATGTGTTTAGCAAAAACAAGAAATCCAGTTGAGAATCAAATATATGTACCCGTATCCTAAAACCAACACTCGTATGTAGTATGATATACTGTTGTTTCAAGTTTTACAACAATTGCTCAGTTAAATCTACCTAACCATCGTTCCCAACCTCTGTAGGAAACTGCCAACTTTCTCACATACAGAGACAGATACACAGTCTGTATAGCCAGAACTCAAACCCATGACCCTCTATCAGTGAAAGGAAAAACAAGTATACAGATTTGTTTATCTATTGTATAACCTTCCGCCGGCAGTATTTCAGCCATTTGTTACCCGTCTCTGTGTACTGAGATGTCTGTTGGCACGTTCGTTTCCGGTAACAGATGACGCGTGCCTGTCACAGGATGACAACCTTCTAGGAGCATTATGACAGTGCTCGAGCAAAAAAATATTATGACAGTGTTCAGGCAGCATTATGTCAATGTTTTGACAGCATAATGACAACATTCTGACAGTTTATTGACAATGTTCAGGCAGCATATTGACAATGTTCAGGCAACATTATGAATATGTTCAGGCAGCATAATGACAATGTTCAGACAGCATAATGACAATGTTCAGACAGCATAATGACAATGTTCAGGCAGCATTATGACTATGTTCAACAGCATAATGACAATGTTCAGACAGCATTATGACAATGTTCAGACAGCATAATGACAATGTTCAGGCAGCATAATGACAATGTTCAGGCAGCATAATGACAATGTTCAAGCAGCATAATGACAATGTTCAAGCAGCATAATGACAATGTTCAGGCAGCATAATGACAATGTTCAGGCAGCATAATGACAATGTTCAGGCAGCATTATGACAATGTTCAGGCAGCATAATGACAATGTTTAGCATAATGACAATGTTTAGCATAATGACAATGTTCAGGCAGCATAATGACAATGTTCAAGCAGCATAATGACAATGTTCAGACAGCATAGTGACAATGTTCAGCAGCATAATGACAATGTTCAGGAAGCATAATGACAATGTTCAGTCAGCATAATGACAATGTTCAGGCAGGATAATGACAATGTTCATGCAGCATAATGACAATATTCAGACAGCATAATGACAATGTTCAGGCAGCATAATGACAATGTTCAGGCAGCATTATGACAATGTTCAGGCAGCATAATGACAATGTTTAGCATAATGACAATGTTTAGCATAATGACAATGTACAGGCAGCATTATGACTATGTTCAAGCAGCATAATAACAATGTTCAGGCAGCATAATGACAATGTTCAGACAGCATAATGACAATGTTCAGGCAGCATAATGACAATGTTCAAGCAGCATAATGACAATGTTCAGGCAGCATAATGACTTTGTTCAGGCAGCATAATGACAATGTTCAGGCAGGATAATGACAATGTTCAGGCAGCATAATGACAATGTTCAGGCAGCATTATGACAATGTTCAGGCAGCATAATGACAATGTTCAGGCAGCATAATGACAATGTTTAGCATAATGACAATGTTCAGGCAGCATTATGACTATGTTCAGGCAGCATAATGACAATGTTCAGGCAGCATAATGACAATGTTCAGACAGCATAATGACAATGTTCAGGCAGCATAATGACAATGTTCAATTAGCATAATGACAATGTTCAAGCAGCATAATGACAATGTTCAGGCAGCATAATGACATTGTTCAGGCAGCATAATGACAATCTTCTGGCAGCATAATGACAATGTACAGGCAGCATTATGACAATGTTTAGGCAGCATAATGACAATGTTCAAGCAGCATAATGACAATGTTCAGGCAGCATAATGATAGTTTTCAGGCAGCATAATGACAATGTTCAGGCAGGATAATGACAATGTTCAGGCAGCATAATGACAATGTTCAGCAGCATAATGACAATGTTCAGGCAGCATAATGACAATGTTCAGGCAGCATAATGACAATGTTCAGGCAGCATAATGACAATGTTCAGGCAGCATAATGACAATGTTCAGGCAGCATACTGAAAAAAATGTTCAGGAAGCATAATGACAATGTTCAAGCAGCATAATGACTATGTTTAGGCAGCATAATGACAATGTTCAGGCAGCATTACGACAATATTCAGGCAGCATAATGACAATGTTCAGGCAGCATAATGACAATGTTCAGGCAGCATATTGACAATGTTCAAGCAGCATAATGACAATGTTCAGGCAGCATAATGACAATGTTCAGGCAGCATAATGACAATGTTCAGGCAGCATAATGACAACATTCTGACAGTGTAATTAAATGTTATGTGTGTGACCCGTGAGGCAGTTATAACGTCAGGATGCTTAGCGGCCCTTGTTCCCAGGGCTATAGTACAGTGGGGATATGATATTAATGACTGTTGACTGCTAAAGGCATGTGACAGTGTACACAGTAACTTTCGTAAAAAAAAGAATGCATGGGAGAATCTGATGTCAGGTGACCGTTGTTCCGAGGTGACCGTTGGTACAGGTTTAACTGTATTGAAAATTAAAAAGCGCACACTTTATTCTGAAATTGTGTGTATACTTTCTTCAATAGTTTTTATCAATTTTCGCTACATATCAAAGTTGCTGAAATGATATTCCTACTTCCGCCTCGCTGATCCAATTATCCGGGTGTAGGGTCATACCACTTGTCTGTCGTGGAATTGTATCAAGGCAAAATAGCATGAATATAATTATACCACATGGAGTCTATAAAAGCGCATACTACTCTATGGGACGTGTAAATCCACGATGCACATTTCCAATTTAACACGCACGTGTGTGCGAATATCGAATTTTCGTTGTAAAACAACTGACATTTTCTTATATTGCGCTATCCGATTTACTTTCACGTACGTTTATATTTAAATTAAATTGTATAGGTGTTTGTTTAAATCCCATTATTTTTAGTCATCCTTCATATTGGTTTATTTATTGAGAGATATTTTTCAAATTTTTGCAAAAAAATAAGATTTAATTGAAATAAAAATAATATGATTTTGAACAATTAATTTAAATTTACCTTTTTTTTAGATTGTATCGAAAAATTGTTTCGGAAAATCCAGTAAATTATGAATATCGCTTATAGATGTACCTGTTGGTTCTACTGATTTACAGTCCCATACTTGTTTTAACCTCTTGTTCGATACAAAATACGTGAAATATATATATATATATATATATATATATATATATATATCTGCTCAGTATATAAAAAAAAACCAGAAACACAAAATGCAGGAATATTTTTTTCACAGTGGCGCACCTCTCAGAGGCTTTTTTCATTTAAATTAAATTTAATTATTTATGTGTCTTAAGATCGAAAAAGTAACAAAATATGCAAGAAATATGAGTCTTGAATACATTTATTATAATCAAAGGTGTTGTATACAACAAAAACCATTTTGTTCCTTTCAGTTCTTTCTTTTGAAACATTGCATCGACGATGAAAACATACACTGACAAAAACATAACTGTGAGTCGTCATTGTCATCGGTGAGAAATGTCTATTTATAGAAATTATTGAAAGACTATAAAAAGAAGAAAGTAAATTATAAAGTAATAATAAAGAAAGTAATAACAATCTCATTGCTGGATTTCAATGTAACAAATGAAGACAGTGAGATTCGCTTTGGTCACGTGACTAGATACGAAATGGTGATGTTACATTCAAAATGTAATGACAAAGAATTAAGACATAAATATGTTCAAGTGAGCCTCTTCACTCCACTACAGGTTTGGTGCTGTAACCCGGCCAGTCATACAAGGCAGGGATGTATTCTTCATAGTCCACGGCGTTCTGTTGTGAAGCGATGGATTCGTCCATGTTGGAAAGTTCCGGGAAATGGTGGGTCAGCTTCTTTTTGTAGGCGAACTTTGCCAGATGGACCGCAATCTTCGTGGAGACTTCGCGGATGTCGTTCAGTGGCGAGTAGACACGCCCCTTACAGGTTCTTTTTAGTGATCGTATCAGTTAGGGTCTGGAAATATAATGAATACCCTTAAAATCAGTTTTTGATGTTGTTGTTGTGTGTGTGTGTGTGTGTTGTGACGGGATTTGCCGTTATGAACGCGATATATGTGATTTTACATATGAAATAGGAAATTAAACAAAAAAAAGATTTCAATTGCCAGTTTTCACAATTCAAAGAAATGTCCAATATTGCAAACGCAAAGTTTTTTTCTTCCAAATTTACAGACCTTTGCAGAAAATTTACTTTGGAATAGTTATGATGTCGCTGGCAATGGTTACCAAGCCAACGGCCGGGAACACGTATGCGTTGATAAAAAAATCCTGTCTCCCAGAGTAATGTCTAGGAAAGGACTGCCGCTGGCAAACACACATTTGCCCTGGATTAGTAAAGGACATATATAGGAAAAAGAAACGATAAATTTTAACAGCTTTCATATTAACAACACAAACATACATCAAGTCATTTAAAAAACTGTTGTAAGCAGAACTTCGGGTATTCAATTCCATAAAGACGACAGTTTGGATGTGTTATTTTCCTATATGAATAAAAGTTTTGAAAAAAAAAGTCCCGATAGTACAATGTGTATCTTAAAATGATTTATATAAATCCTGTATCTCACAGGTCACCCCAATTTTCAGACTGCTCGGCCCGGTGTCAAGATATTACCAGTTGGTAAGGAATGGTACCACCTCACCAGATTATATGATACCGCAGTCAGCCAGAACTTTATCAGTCTCGTATAAACAATACCCTCAAATGAATGAATTATGCTCAGAATTGCATTATCACCCGCCTCAAGAAATGAATAAATTAATGCAAAAAAATGATAACCAAATAAAAAGAAAGAAAGAAAGGAACAAAAAAAAACACTAATGATTTCTATATAACACGATCGCAATAAACAATCATTTGGTTACTCTTGACTTACGTTTGTCGCGGTATATGCCTGCTCGGCTGTACACTCGACCTTGTTGGTTGCAACGAAACGTGGTAAACCGATGCAATAAATCATCCATAAAACAAATTATTTGTTCACATCGGCATGCATAATCTCTCCTCGGCCGCAAGGAATTCAGTAGATACCGCAAATTTCAACCGTTGGTCTTATTTCATTTCAATCAAGAGCCATTTCACGAATCACGTGACCATTCATGTAACTTTGACATGAGTAGTAGCAAATGAGGTCTAGTGGAGGAGGGTCCGGAGGGTCCAGTCCCAGATCTGGGTAAGTAGGTCAAACCTACGTCATCACGGTCAATGACCTAGGCCACCGACTGCGCATGCTCATGATTCAAGGTTAAGGTTGAATTGTGGTCAATGATCTAGGTCACCGACTGCGCATGTCCATGATTGAAGGTTAACATTATCTGGGCCAGTGTCAAGGTTTTACGAATCTAAGATATTTGTGCGCATGACCAATTTATGGATCAAGAGGTGAAATTCAAGGCGGGAGAGTGATCATCACTGTGTTAACACTTGGTTAGACCTTGTTTAGGGTTATGTTACAGGTGGTCAACAAATCGTAAACATCTCGCCAAAGCTGACTTTCCAAGCGATAGAGAAGTCATAAGAATTTGCTGAATTTGAAATGCCATTTTATAATATATTAGCCTGTAACATTGAAGTCACACAAGTAATATACATGTATACGCATTGACCGTTAGGTATATTGCACCAATGTTTTATACTTTGATATTTGATATATTTGTCGTGGGTTTTTTAATAATATATAGGGTATATGCTGTATTTATTGTTGGATTATACACATGTATATGAAATGTGTTAATTTGTTATACTGAAGCCATATACTGTATGCTGTATATTAATATTCGTTGAACTGGAATTATATGTATATGACTATCATGACTCATTTAATTTTTTTGGTACAATGATTACGATAGTATAACTCATTTGGAATTGCATTAGAATATTCGTACATTGATTAAGATATTATAACTCAAACAGAATTATATGAACAAGTGCATATGCATGCATACACATGTACACCAACACATACGCATACGCACGCATATATATGCACGCACACACTGGAATAGTTCATTACGTGGTGTATGTGTGTGTGTGTGACATATACCATAAAAGTAGAATTGTATCTCATTTAGAAGTGAACACATTTTGTATCCCGTAGCTCAGTACATTCAGTATTCACGCTTAATGCTGAAATCCGCCATTTAATTAACTTTCATATTTTACTTGTAATAGTTATTTTCATTATATATTCACCAATGTTCTTCTTGCACCATATAAGTTAATTTATTTTGCAAAAGGTGACATATAGGCCCGTTGGGCCGGGTGTATTTTGTATTTGTACATGAAATGTGTTAATATTTATATATATGTACACATGTCACTATAATAAAAGATTATCTTATCTTATCATAAGAGGTCATGACACAGCGTTCAGAGCGGAGTTGTTCTAAAGCGATGTTTACAGTCTTTCTCTTTTTTCTCTCCATCATTGTATAGAACTAATCAGTGAAGTTTTCAATTATTATAATTAGAGTATGATTTAAATAATATGCTCTACTAACAAAATAGTAAAGAGTTTTTACCACAGTTTAAAACAAAAATGTTTATGATTCTTTTCTACTTCTATCTTTATAATTAGACCGATAGTTAAAACGAATTTCTGTGGTTTTACACCCGACTACAAATCCAAATGTAATGGATGTTTTAACCCGGGTTGGAGGACATAGATTATTATCTTACCAGGTGAAAAGTATTGATTTTACCACGATAAAGTAGCCATCAGTGAACTAGCCAGAGGTTATTAACCTTTGAATAGTCAGTCCTGACATCATCAATTAGTCATTCACCTTTATTAACAACTACTGTACTTTATGACACATGACACATAATTATAAGGAGAAAGAACAAACTCTGTCTTGAACAATCATGGGACAGAGTTGACTTGGTGATATGTTTTTTACAACAAAAAAAAAATGCTTTGTTTTTATCTCTTAGTGACTAAAGTTCTATCTGTGAAATGTTAATTCAAGTAAACATTGATTATTTACAATAACCTTTATTAAGGTGATCTGTTCACACATTAAAGGTCAGTTACCCTTATTGTCAAGGGTGATATAAGCAGATTTGTAATTTTGGAGGGAAAAACGTTTGATTACTCAACAAAAACTGTAAGCACATAACAAAGTTCATGGCCACAGTATCTTTTTCTAATAAGAAAGTTTGAGGTGTAACTTGAATATATATATATATATAATAAACTGGTGTAAAAGAACAAGAAATTTGTAATACTTTCTTGAACATTGTATGTCATGACAAATGCAACTAAACATACTCATTAATACAGAAGATTATACTGGAGACAAAGTAAATTATTTGGGAGTAATAAAGATAGTTTTTTTAAAACTTGACGTAGTCTCCATTGTATTCTTTTGTAGTGGGATGTGTTTTTATTTTAAATTAAAGTGTATGCCGATTAAAAGAAAATTTCTACAATCATATACAAAATGCGTTAAATGTATGCTATGTATGTACCTGTTACGCACACACACACACACACACACACACACAGTGCATGAATATAAAAAGGGAGAGACTATGAAGTGAATTTGTGGTCCTGAAAAGGACCGTGATTTTCCCGGGTTTAATCAAGGATTGGATGGTGGTTTATAGAGAAATGTTTATCACAACATTCATCTCCCATAATGTCGCAGTTGTGCTGTTGTCCCTGTTCTGATAAAACACAGCAGCACTTACTGCATTCTATATAGCATGGACTTCCACACTCAGAACACTGCCCGTTCATTACTGGATTCATATTGAAAATGATTACAGCTAGTTATGCATTTTCACACTCGTTTTAGGAAAATAAAGGTGCTGTTTTACTTTGATAGTACGCACTTGCTAATTAAATCGACATCTTTATGATGCAACCATTAATTTATTCACATAATACTTATCACACAAATGCAACTAAACATACTCATTAATACAGAAGATTATACTGGAGACATGATTTGAAATTTTGGGTTTAATATAAATAATTTGTTTTAATATAGTTGTAATCTACAATGTATTCTTCTGTAATTGAGTGCGTTTATTCGAATTTACTCAAGCGATGTACGTATTTCATACGTGATTAAATACAAATAACCACACACACCGCTAGCGAATGTAAAGATACTGCAATAAAACGGTATCTACTTGCCACTCACCATGTGTTTATAGAGATGAAGTATTGATAAAATTTTCACCTAATTGTTGGACTTAGTGTAGTTTAACGCTTTATCAGTAAGCGCTGTTTTGTGTATTTCAACAGTTAAATGAAAAGGCGAAAATACTCGTTGTCAACAGTATTTCATTTGCCAACCATTCTCGATAAGCAAATATTTTCTTTCTCACTTTTTCAACTAATGATATTCAAGAAGTACAAACACATTTGTTTCTATAAACTGGGTTTATTTTACAATCAAGGAATATGTACACATAAGAAATACACAACAGTAAATAATAAGACAACATTCACTTATGCAATAGAGACTTAATTATAAAACATGATCTTGGGAACAAATAGAACTAAATAAAGCGGAAACAATAAAGATTTCAATGATGATGGTATTTAACAAACGACAATCAACACAGAGTCTATGGAATTCTGTAATGTCCATAAGCAAGGCTGGAAATTCCGTCTTCCATCCAATACCTTTTAACATCGAAAGCACTCAAAGAAGTTTTGTTTATTTTATCACAATACATAATATGGTAATCGCTTCGTAATCCATACATTGTATGTTTAGATTGCGTATTGTTTAATAATGTGTGCTTGTAATGTTCATGTAATAATTCTTTCTTTACTACAGCTCGTGAAATCCCTTTACACCGTTTTTCATTCACTTCTCTATTGTCTTTGTCATAAATAAAACTATACATTTTAGGTCTCAAAGCTACAAACTCTTTTATAGGAATCCCACCTAATTCGTCTTTCATTACACCCACTTTTTTCTTACGTTCATTGTTGAATAGGGGGTGGTTTGTAGGATAGTTAGAAGTGTCATATAAGTGTATACTCTGCATCATATCTCTATACACATCTTCTGTCTCCCCATAAAACATGAAACTATCCGTGTCGGTCGCTAACAATGTTAAATTATCTTGATATTTGGGTTTCAGATGGTTGTAATAATAATTGTACAAAAGATACTTGGCTAAATCTAATATCTCCATACACAGGTTGAACAAAGTTAACTTTGGTATAATTACACTCAAAAAACTTCCTTTATGTGTTGTATAGGAAACATTATTGTAAATCGTTTAAAGTGGTGTTATTTGTTTTTCAAGCATTCTAAAAAGACAAAACAAGCAAATGCCTGCATGAAGTGATGTTTCTTTGTGTTGTTTATTGTACCAAGTCACAATTGTGTTGTGAGTAAAATGAGTAATTTATGAGTAAAAATTAGTAATTTATGAGTAAAAATGAGTAATTTATGAGTAAAAATGAGTAATTGCTCATTCTAGTGAGTAAAAATGAATAACAACTAAGTAATAAACAAAACTTCTTTTATGTGTTGTATAGATAACATTATTGTAAATCGTTTAAAGTGGTATTATTTGTTTTTCAAGCATTCTAAAAAGACAAAACAAGCAAATGCCTGCATGAAGGGATGTTTCTTTGTTTTGTGAGTAAAATGAGTAATTTATGGGTAAAAATGAGTAATTTATGAGTAAAAAATGAGTAATTTATGAGTAAAAATGAGTAATTCTTACTTCTTCATATTTTTGCGGAAAGGCTGGATGTCAGTTACCAAGATCAACTGTTTTTATAGAATTGGGACATTTCTGTGTACATTATAACTAAAACGCAGGACTCATTTTTTTTTTTTTTAATTTATTGGTACAATAACATTACACGACACACTGTTCAACAGTTTTTAAATTTATTGGTACTATAACATTACATGACATACTGTTCAACGTTACTCTTGCGATAGTTCTGGAGGGTTATAACCCTCAATGACAGCTTCAAAAAGAAATTTTCTTTTATTGACGGCATATTTCCACGCTTCTTCTGTGTCAAAGTCCTCAGTTTGTATAACACTATTAGCCGTCTTTTTGATCGATTGAAAAACTGGAGAATCTTTGAGAGCATTGATCCAAAGCACATTTTCCGTGAATACATCAGTTAGCGCTTTACGATAAGTATTTTTCATGGAGTTAAATGTCCGATCACGCGCCTCTTCTTTGGTAATATTTTGTTGATTCATCAAACCGTTGACTTCCTCTTCGTACCTGTCTTGATACTGTTCAAATACTTCTTCTACAAGACGATCCATTGCATCATTTTCTTCCTCTCCATTCATCGTGTCTGAGTCAAAATCCACATCGTCTGTTTCCTGCTGATGTTTCATCTGTTTATGCCTAATAAGGTTATACTTTCTTGCAAATGTTTTGTTGCACATATTACAGGAAGACATGACGCAATGTTTGAATTATTCAAATACGTCGTCAAATTGTTTAAATCGATCTGTCTTTTTAGGTGTCTTTCTTGATGAGGTAATAGTTTTCTTTACTGGTCCTGTGTAGTTCTTTACAGTTGAAAGACTTGGTGCAGTTTTTATTTTTCCGTTAGCTTTTTTCGTGTAGAGACGTTTCAATTTCACCTTTCTCTGGCCAACGCTACTGTCACTTATGACAGGTTTTGCAGCGTTTTGTTTATTTATACGCTCTACCTCAGATTTAGCTCTGTCTACCACACTCTGTATAGGTGATGTTAATTCTATGGTCTGTTTTTGCTTTTCGGAAAAATATGATTGTTTTGGTCGAAATAAATAGACCCACTTTTTGAGATCAGGCATATACTTTGAATAATTCATGTTTCCTTATGAAATTGTAATGTCGGCAATACAGGCTCTTGAAAAAATGAAGCTCCACGCTTTTTTAAATCATTTATATATATTTCAAATTCTTATAATTATGTTTGTATCAAAACGCAAATTTCAACGAGTGTAATTAGTTTGTGTAACGCGTCGAAAAACTGGAACTTCCTCCCCATTTACAATACTTTCACCACAAATATTCGAAAATATAAGCAATGTTTGATTGAAACTGTTTGCTGTTTTTGTTTTAGAAGCAGAGGCTTGAAATTCACACAGAACCACTTTCCATTTTCCTTCCAATATATGCGGTGTTTTTAAATGTACTTTAAAATTCCAGGGTTTATTTTCGGGAAAATAAACTACTTTCCTCAGTTTTTAAATACACAATCATGTTCCCTTAACTTCCTCGCTCGAAACAATTACCCTTATGTCTTTCAAAATAACCCCTTTCTCACATTATATATGAAGAAAGCACGTCTGTGTATTTTCTCGCTAAACTTAACCTCCACATTTATGCTAACATCCTTAAACATCAAATATTGAGGTACAACGGTTCAACGAAGAGTAAACGCGGTGACCGACTGATATTGCAAGATTTTAAACAAGGGGATTAAGACTGTGGCAAATTCTCGAAACTTGGTTATTTATTTACTATTAAGTCTAGGTCTGTTGTGAATTAGTTGATGTAAAGAGATTTAATTTCTTATTCAATGAAAATCTTGTCTAATCAAACAATAACATTAAACACTATATCATTTGAAACCGTTGTAAAATACATGCGAACAAAATCATGACAAATGGGAGCAAATTTCATTTGAAATATTGAGTTACACCTTTATTTAGGACAGTGACAGAGCATTCGTTATAGCGAGATAAATTCCTAGGTAAACACACCATCGGTCAACGTGTACATAGGTGATCTGGTCACTCAATGTGACCTTAATAATGCGCGGATGATGTTTTGACGCGCCAACTGACCAGGTGACATCTCCTAGTTTATGAATCATGAGCATGCGCAGTTGGTGACCTAAATGGAATGACAACAATTCAACCTTAACCTTGAATCATGAGCATGCGCAGTCGGTGACCTAGATCATTGACCACAATTCAACCTTAACCTTGAATCATGAGCATGCGCAGTCGGTGGCCTAGGTCATTGACCGTGATGACGTAGGTTTGACCTACTTACCCAGATCTGGGACTGGACCCTCCGGACCCTCCTCCACTAGACCTCATTTGCTACTACTGACATGCAGTCGGTTGTAGAGGTAGAATCTGAATTTCACGGCTAAATTAATGTGGAATTAGATTAAAATTATGCATGCCGATGTGAACAAATAATTTGTGTTATGGATATATTGCATCGGTTTACCTCAGGTAAACAAAGTGTGTTTGCAAATAACTGAACAACTGAACAACCAATGTACCGTGGTTAAGTGGCAGCTGGGCGTGAGTTATTGAGTCTTTATCAAGAATATTCAGTTTGTCATTAATTCTCATAGTTTCTTGAAATGGAGTTATTGAGTCTTTATGAAGAATATTAAGTTTGTTATTATTTTTCTCCTCAGTTCCTTGACATCACTGATTGACTTCTTTGCTTTTTTGATGTCGCTGATGAGAAGAGATGGCCACTAATCTAGGTTCAGCTGTTTGTTCCAATTAAAAATAAAAGATAAAATGTATCAAACTGTCTCCTTAAGCGGGGACCCGACCGCGTCATTGAAAAGTCGTTAATGTGCTCAACGTGTGTGTGTGTGTGTGTGTGTGTGTGTGTGTGTGTGTCAACTATATTATTGGGTCCTGAAAGGTACACATACCTGAATACTTAAAAACACAAACATATACATACGCACAGACACCAAGTTGTTTTATGCATTTGAGCATGAAATATTACAAATAATGATGTCTTTAATTAATTGATAATATTTCTAATTTTTAAATGACATATTCACTTTTGCATGACATTAGACTTTTATTTCTTTTAGGAAATCCACCCATCATTAATTTGTGATCATGGTCCATTAAGTGGGCATGGGAATTTCATAGTAAATGTGAGCTTTCATAGACTTTGATCAAAAGAGCCAATGAATGCTTTCATCTGCACTGAAGTATTTTTACGTATCTTAAGGACCATGATTGTGAATTAATGATGGATCGATTACCTTAATATATATTTGGTACAATATAAAACGAATATTCTCATCCAGAGGACAAACAAATATATAATGGTATTCATTTTCCATGTACCAATTTTGAACAAGTTTTTGTGTATCAAAATAACGGAGCGTTTTTATCATAAGACAAAGTGTAGAATTTCTAAAAGGTGCCAGACATTTCTTTCAACTCTTTCAACGATTTTACACAACGTCCAATATCACAGTCTCTTTTGAAGTTAAAATAATAAGATAATTTTATGTTATTACAACATTCCAGTTTTGAAAATATTGATTCCTTACGTGACAATGACAACATTTTAAAGTTGTATATATTGATACTTCCAACGCATTACCAGTTATTTAGGTGTAAGAGAGAGAGCGCGCGAGAGAAATGGGCTATTTTGAAGAAATAAACGCTGCACGCAAATGCACTTTTGTCATTTACCCCAAACGTATCAGTAATCAACAAAAGCGGGTAAGGTTTAAGAGAAAACGGGACTGTGTCGCCTGTTTTGGCATGAAAGTTATACTTATATCTGATACATTTATCTACCAAATGAATAGCTTTTTTTTTTCAATAAATCTTATATTTCTTTTTAATTTATACTGGCCTTTTCGAATTTATGGATACTAAATTTGAAAGAGTTGTTTGTTATCTCCTACGTGAAATATTCTTATTGGATCAATAAAAGACTCACTCATGCGGATGACCTTTGGTACTCCGGTGGTTAGAGCGTCCGCCTCGGGAGGTCGTAGGTCCGATCCGCGGTCGCGACATATCAAAGTTGTAAATACTGGTACTGGTAGATCTCCCTTGAATGGCGCTCAACATATAAGGGAAGTTGCCAGTGCCGGATCCAGAAGTTCAGGTTAGGGGGGCGCTACATTTAAAAAAAATACGAAGGCAGTGACAATACAACCGGCTTGGCGCTTTGCCCGAACCGTGAGAAGGGTGTAGCTCTGGTTTCACTGGGGTCCTGGGGAACTCCCACGCGAAACTTTTTAATTCAAAGCTGTGCATTCTTTTGAGTGTTTTGGGCGGGGGTGTAGGGTTGTCACAATACGCCAGAAGTATACCACGATATATTGCGATACGCTAGCGCCATGCGATACGTACCACGATATATTGCTTCTTGAACCAAAGATATGATTGCATATTCTTTATAATTTCAACTCTTTAAATTCAACTTAATTTCAAATTTAATTCCAATAATCTCAATGTCTTTTCATTTTATACCTCGTAGAACCCTGGACGGGTTCTTTTTGGGAAGATTCGGGTGAAATAGATCCACCAGCTCCTATGTTTGATGTCACACTAGGGGGATGACGTGCAATGTGCGCTTTTAAGTTTGTGCTTCCACCACTATATTTAATTGCAAAGTTGACAAACAGCCACCCCGTCTATGATTTTGACCAGTTTTTCAAAAGGCTTAAAAAATGATGTCCGAATTACTACTCAATTTTGAAGTTTGAAAAAAGGAATTTCAATATAAATGTCAATGAATACGCTCTACCTACCTCATTGATATTGTCCTTTTCTTCATTTTAAACTAGTAAATAACAATCCCGATGGAGGCGGCCATTTTGAAATTAAGGATTAGTTTCATTTTTTTTTTTTAATACCGTATGGACATCTTTTTTTGTCAAACCTAAGCATATAAATTAAAATCAGTGACAAGCATTTCATGACAAAATGGTCCCGATTATTTTTTAACAGTGTAGATAAAGTTGTCGTAGTCACAATCTGCAGTCTCACTTGCACTGCAGCTGACTATTAAAAGCTACGAGCATAATACGGAACATACAGAAAAAAAGAAACAACTCTTTTCAAACAGGAATCTTTTATCATTAAATTTGGCAAGTAGGTCTACAAGGTACATTCAAAATTTAGTCTTACTATGGAAAAAATATCGCTAAAAACCGGTACGTTTTTGTTGTGCTTTTTTCGTATCGCGGTAAAATGTCGTTCAGCTGCATACTATAATATACCGGTATACCGTGATACCTCTGGTTGTGTGTCTACATTTATGTTTGGTGGGGGAATTTAAGAGGGGGGGGGGGGCGAAAATGAATTTGAGAGTATTTCTTTAATTTTCATATAGTGAACTATTTCTTCCTCTTCATCATCACTATCTTCTTCAATAGTAATAGCTACCAATCATTTTCTTATTATTATGATCATAATCAGACATTGTGGCCAAGGATAACCCACGAGCGGGTTTCTGTTGTTTTTTTTTTTTTTTTTTTGCTGAAGAAAAGGATCGGTCGGTAGAGACAGTGATTGGATACAAGCGAGTCTGCGTGCGATACCCTAGCTCTATTGCGAATAGACCCTTGGTTATTTTACGTGCCAAGTGTATAGCACCGATATACGGGAGATATTTTCCTACGTTAAACCAGTATTGGTTACCCCGAGTTCCAATAGCACCTGGGTCGTAACATACTGGCATATTATTAGTCAGTAAACACATAACATTTAGCATTGCACACTTGACATTAAAACTCGTATGATATATATCCTTTGATACATTAAATGAATTATTAAATTTTCTCTCTGTGCAGTATGCAGGTTTTGCCAATGAAAGAATTCCAGACGTTTCAGACCCAGTTTCCGTCTTGGGAGGAAACGACTCGGGAGGAAATGACTTGGGGGTGAAACGTCTGACAACCCTTATGAAATGACACCAGTCCACATGTCAAATATTTTTGATCAAGTTAATTTGGAAGAATCTGCATACTGCGTTGCACAACCACTCACCTAAAATACAACAACAATTATAGTAGACCAATCAGATCAGTTCTTTTATAGTGGTTATGAATATATTGCATTTCCAGTCCAGTATACTGACGGAAGCATATCTGATAAAGAGATGTTCCACATAATCGATTTAGTCGACGTCGGTTAATTTTATATATCGGATAATTGATCACCGTTTATCATGATGAGATCGATCATGGTTTGACTAATTTTTGTTTCTACACACATTAAAGCATTAAAGCTTTTCAGTCTACATGTTCTGTGTTCTGAAAAAAAAAACACAAAAAAAACTGAATGACAAGTAAAATTGTGTACTCGATTTGCCAACCGGCGCACTTCCTTTTTTTTCTTTTTGGGTCGGCTTACTTTTTTCAATTCTGGTCCGACAAAAAATATATCTTTTAGTTAATGAATTTAACATTTCACCAAATATACTCATATATCTAAGCCATGTACTCTTCTTTTTCTTTTTACTCTCGGCAAGGTAAAAATACCGACTTAAGCCGCCACGTGATCGGTTAAAGCCGTCATACGCCGTTTGTGACAATCGAGTAGGGCCTATCCCTATTGAAATGGCAGACGATAATGAACTGATAGTGGGATACAATACGACCATCCCAGAGCACCACGCACCAAAGTGTGGAAACATTTTGGTTTCAAGAAATTTGAAAACATGAAATCCTGAAAACTTGATATGCCAAGTACGTGGACGGTCATACAAATACAATCGTGTTTGGAGTCACGGGTTTTCACCGCACTTATGTATTTAGCTCGTTTCGGATGATATTATTTTAAATGAAATTAACTATTTAACTACCTTGGCTTCAACTAGATGTATTTGCTCTCTTTCAATGAATTATCATAAGTGTGACATTACAGAGTAAAAAAAATTAACGTAGGATTGGAATCATTACTTCCAGCTACACTTATGCTACCACCTAGAGTATATCATAAGCATAAAAATATGTAAGAAATTATCCTAATATTAAGCTTGTTACTTTCCAAAAACGCAACAATATGCCATATGACAATCACATGACCGATTTGACAGATTGCGATAACTAGACGATAAAAAATATTGAAGGAAATGCATTCATTAAAAATTTTAGGGGGTGAATAATAAACTGCTTTAAAAGTTTTTGTTGTTTTTTATAACAGATTATGACTCAAATCTTTTCACTTTTTACTCTTGACAACTGTTTTTTCCACACATCCAATGATCTGTCTGTAGTTGCAAATCGGATAAAGAAAATACCGACTCT
>CM037783.1:66728442-66778442 GCA_021229015.1 Solen grandis | reverse complement strand
CAATCGTTTTTCAGACAATAAGAGACAATGTCTACTTGAGAAAGGTATAGCACTACAACATTACAGTGGCATGATATGACGCCTATTCTGAACCAGTTCTGGAACAACACTTTATTTATCTAAGCATAACAAAATGAACTACCTTTATCATTTTTTATGACTTTGGTATGCTGCAAATGGGGATGAGACATGTGACATCCTACTCCCTAAGCAAATGCTCTAACCACTTGGGAATTTACAACGGTCTTGCTGTATATCATTATTAGAAACTTATATTGAACAAGGGGGATATTTGTTTGTTTGATTAGCATTTAATGTCCAGCAAAGAGTATTTTAGCCATTTGAGGATTTTTTGTCAACACAAAGTAGATATAATGCTGTCTTATTATGTAACATGCCTAGATAAGTGGTATGATACAACAATTCCCGTTATCCTGGCACTGGGCAAACAAGTCCTAGAATCTACCTACTCTTATGTGTTGAGCACCAAGATTATATAAGATACAATTATATCATGCCCAGAAGTTCATTTTTCAGAATCTCAAAACGTAAGTTTTATAGTCATGTCCTTAGAATTCTGTGAAAGCCACAACTAAGTAAGTCTGATTTTATTGCAAGAATAATTATTTCCATGCACACTGGAATGTTATCTTTAAGTAAGTAAACAATGTAAGGAATTTTAACTAATTTTCAATGGAATTCCAAAGGGGGAATTTGTGTCAATAATTCAAATTGTGCTTATTCGTGGATAAAAAAACAAGAGGGCCAAGATGGCCCTTGGTCGCTCACCTGAGAAAGATGATTGCTTAAGAAATAAAGATGCTTGAGTGTAAAAGTGAAATCTGGCTTTTTTTTTATGGTGAAATGGGCATAACTCCTAAATTTACAAGTCAATATCAGTTATAATTGAACCCGATTGTGAGATTATGGGCATAAACATTGTCTTAAAGTTTAAAAATGATTGTTAAAAAAATGAAGTTGGTAGAGAATAAACAAAGTGAAATCTTGCATTTTTTGTATTAACCCTTTCCCTCATAGAGGAAACCATGAAAAGACCTATGCGAACAGCATAAAACCAGATCAGCCTGCGAGTAACTCGCAGGCTGATCAGGTTTTATGCTGTTCGCTGCTCCTCAGTGGCCTGGAAATGAGGATTTTGTAATTAAATTTGGTAAGGTTTAACTGTGGTTTTCTGCAGATCAGGCTTTATGTGATACCTATTGAAGGCGTCAAAATGGGTATATATGAGGGAAAGGGTTAAAAGGGGCATAACTCCTGACCTAAATGACCCATCTCAGCCACAACTGAACTCAATCGAGACATTATGGTCATTAACAATGTCATAAAGTTTGAAGATGATTGCTAAAAAAAGGAAGATGCTAGAATGTAAACAACTTGAAATATGGCTTTTTTGTATTAAAAGGGGCATAACTCCAGACCTAATTGACGGATCTCAGCATTAATCTAACTCAATCGAGACCTTATGGTCATAAACATTGTAATAAAGTTTGAAGATGATTGCTCAAAAGATGAAGATGCTAGAGTGTAAACAAAGTGAAATATGGCATTTTTTTAATATTAAAAGGGGCATAACTCCTGACCATATTGATGAATCTCAGCCATAATGGAACTCAATCGAAAAAGGATTGCTCAAAAGAAAGAGTGTAAACAATTAAAGGTTTTTTAATTAAAAGGGGAACCAACCTGCCATAATCGAACTTGGCCGTGATTTTATGGTTATAAACATCGATATAAAGTTTGAAGATAATTGCTCAAACAAAATTAAGCTCAGATTCTACACAATCTGCAAGGCATGGAAATTCAACTGGTACACACATTTGAAGTTCTTTCAATTATCATTCATCAAGTCAAAATTTAAATTAGAACACAAATATTCATGAGTTGTGGGGTAAATCTAACGCAAATAAGATGCTCTACCAACTATGACGATGATATACCTCTTCTACGGCCCGTGCGGTTCCAACCTCCCCAGCATGCACTGTCCTGTGGACACCAGTCTTGGCAGCTTCCTGAAACATGCAACAAGACACACATGACATTCACATTCCAGTTTAATACTCGGAACTCAAACCTTTGTGCCAATGTGACAAAAATGCAAACTATGGAAATGTTGACGTTTCTTGTTACATCGATTCACATATCTTATCCCAGGCGTGACATGCAGATGTCATTCAGAATAGAAATAGAAGCTCTCCCTGTTTGACTTATACTGGCACAGAGTTAATCAAAACGCTCAATGCGCTGAGAGACGGCAGCCAGATTAAAAGCTGTGATTCTTAATTATTGATACAATACAGGCAAAACCCACATGATGCAAAAACTCAACACACTCTCCTGCAACTATAGTCGGTAGTAAGACAATCGAATACACACTCTGTTTCCTACAAAACAATCCGGAATTAGGGTCATGAACCTGACTGTATGAACTAAAGAAGTAGGTCATTCCCTAGGACCCAGTTTATATACTCCCTACTGTTACTTAAGTGTAGAACTTGACAAGGTACTTGACGTTTTAGATACTTGAATGTTTGTTTCAATTTCAAAGTTAAGAAATGCTCTGGGAGAAACCTAACTCGCTTTCATGCAAAATTAAGTGTGAACTACTTTAGGTTAATTACAGACATTCGAAGCACTACTTTTTTTCTTTTTACTGGAGTAGATCTTCAAGTATGTAAAATGGGTTGCTGTTCTGATTTATAAGTGTCACGGATATATTGTTCACATTTAAAATGGATGTTTACAGAGCAAAATAACCCGTTTACAAACAACAGCACATGAATAGCGGTTATGGTTATGAATATGAATAAAAGGTCTTTGTAACATATTCCATTCGTATTCGTAAGTGCAGAATCGCATTGCATGGATCCGTACTAAGCACGGAGAGGTACAGGTAAACTTGTAATGGAAAATATGCAAATTAGCAAGGTCAGCAATGCATGGTAAGCGTTTCTAGCTACTGAAGACGCCAAGCTGCCGTCTAAAAACCCATTAAACATAAGCACACATGTTGTATATAAGGACTATAATACTTGTACCATACCTGGAACACTTTCTTCAATGGACAGTGCTCTGCACTGGAGCCGGGCTCGAACTCCTGACCTGCTTGGTCAATAGCTACAACCCCCTGGTCCTTAAACTCCTGGCACAACTTCAACACCTCAGCAGCCTGATCTGCATACCATTATACCAAGTCATAAAGTTAAATAAAAGAACACTCAAAAGCTAATATATGAAGATTCCAGTTGATATATGTTCCTGGCTTGGAATTCCACCTTCAATACTTATAAGTGCAAAGTAATACTCAAATACTTAGGGGAGAATTTAACAATTTTAGCTCGACTAGTCGAGGATAGTGAGAGCTATCCTACTCACCCTGGTGTCTGCCTAACACTTGTTCCTATATGTTTAAAAAAAATCCTACTGTTTACATTTATGTGGACAGTAGGATTTTTTTTAAACATGCAGGAGCAAGTCCCTGTGACTCAAGGTTAAGGTTTTGCGTGCAAGTTTTTCTTTTTTCTTATATCTCTTTAAGGTATTCACTTGAAACTTTACAAATGTATTTGGGATTATGATTGTAGCTCACTGACCAAGACCCATAACTCTAGTATGGATTTTTACTGAATTAATCCCCTTTGTGGACTTAGAAATTCCTGGTTAAGATTATGCATGCAAATTCAATCTCCACAACCACCAAAGGTATTCACTTGAAACTTTACAAAAGTATTTAGGGTCATAATTGTAGCTCACTGATCAAGACCCATAACTCTAGCATAGATTTTAACTGAATTATTCCCCTTTGTGACCATATAAAATACACCCATAAAAATTTCAAAGTCATGTTATCGCTTTGATACTAGAAAAGAGCAGACACTATCTTGTCTTTTGACAGATATATGGCCCTTGAAAGATTCAGCATGGCTTTTTTTATACTATAGAGCACTGAGAATAGTCGAGCACGCTGTCTCCCTGACAGCTTTTGTTGTTTTTGTTTCTCTAACAAAACTAGACCTACCCATGTATTTAACACAAAATATTTAATTGTTTGACTAAATTGAAGAACATAAATATTCACCCTTGTTGCTATGAAATGAAATATTCAGGTATTTTTATTGAATGAAATTCGCCACAAAGTATAAGTATTTCTTATTGCTGAGTTTGTGGAATTCTATCCATTTTCTTGACTTAGTGTCATTCTGCTTGATAATCGATAATCTGTATCACATTTGTCATTCATCCACTATGAGCTTTTCCTGAGTTAATGTGATTTTTTTTTTGACAATGCTTTTAACTACTGAAAACACACACAGAGTTTTGTCTTACTATCTTGTGTAACTTGTACCTCAGCCTGTATGTATAATGTGTATTATGTTGTCATAGTGAGATATAACTGTCCGGAGTATACCTAGGTATTTACTAACCATAACTGCCCCCCCCCCCCCCCCGGCAAAAAAAAGGGGGGATAAAAGACAAGAAATAAATGCACGCTAACACAAACATTCACCCTATCACAGAAAATATGGGAGTGGTTGATTTTCGTGCATTTCAAGGTTTTACAATGGTATAATGTGGAAAGCTTAAGTGCACAAACAAACACTTCGAATAACTAGGGAGACATAATTTTGTTCGTGTGCGCATGCTTTCCACAATTCAGTCGTGTCTCACCGAGGAACTTACCCGGCTGGTTTGTCATGCAGCACAGGATACTCTTCACCACGATCTTGAACTCCTCCATACCACGTGCTAGGCCCTCGTTCACGGTCAGCACGACGTCACGTGCAGTGAAGGTGGAGGTGGTCGAATTGTCGGCCAGCAGGTGGGGGGCATAACGCACTTCCACGTACCGGATGTTATGCTTGGCACAGTCCTGACAAAACTCGTACGCTATACGGGACACAGCCGGTTTGTAACCACTAAAATCCAAACCAGAAAAGAGAAAAAAAATCAGACACTAAATACCAAAAATCTGAAACCGAGACATCGTAAATCGAGACATCGTAAATTCTCGACGAAAAATCTCGGAGGTGCAAGTTGGAACGAGAGTAATTGTTTAACCCTACATACTGGCTTTGTGTGTGTTGTTTTATGTTACTCTACACTTACATTATTCCCGAGCGCAAGAGAGCTTATTGCACCATTTTTTCTCCTCAAGGATTTGTTTCTATAGTGGCTACAGTAATTCTGTAAAATCATTTATTTTCGTTGACATTAAATTTCATGAAATATGTGATAAAATCATTTTCGTTGGTACATATATTCGTGGAACCATGTTCTAGAAAACATGAGGTCTATGAAATAACTAGTTTTCGTGGGGATAAATATTCCCCACGAAAATGAATGATTCTACAGTATTCAACCAAGAAAATGCATTCACTTTTCACACATTATTTAAAGATAATCTACTTCCCGTATAAATGTATAGCTGTCGTAAAATGCTATTTAAATGATAAAAAAAAATATTTACAAATACATGTCATAAATTTTATTTGTTTATTTGTTTAAAATGACGTCACTATTTGCGGTCGCGACGAGAGTATACGAGATTCCCTTCACAGGCTTATTTAAGTAGCGCATCTCTTTGCTTTAGGTCTTTGGTTATACTAATCGATATTAAACAGCAGACCAGTGTCCTAACCCGCAATAGATTTGTAGCAGACACTATTCCTAGTACGATGCCCACTTTCAGTTTTGTTCAATTTTTACGTACTGCAGTCCTGGCGATCATGTTTTTACTACATATATATCTACAAGTATATGTAGTACCAGAGCTTCTTTCATCTATATGAAGATAAATAGAATTATATTTAATAATCAAAATTTACACATTACAGCATGACTATCAGAGCGAAATGGAGTATGATCTCGCTTTCGTGGGGTATGTACCTACGGGATTTGTATGAATTCAAAGCTACGAACAGAACACGGCCATGTTTTTTACGGATTAAAATAATTTTAATAATCTTGGTAGATGTTTACCCAAGGAACATCTGTACCAAACCATTTTGAAATCTGGCCAGTAGTTCTGAAGGAGATGACTTTGAAAGTTTTCATATTTTTTTCTTTCTGTTGCCATGGCAACCAGAGTTCTATATGGATCAAGTTTATTTTAGCAAATTTTGTGAAGGTTCACCCAAGGATCATCCTTGCAAAGTTAAATCAAATTCTGTCCATCGGTTAAAGAGGAGATGTCGTTTAAATTCTTCACTCTATATACATGTATAAGGAAAATTAGCCCCGCCCCTGGTGGCCATGTTTATTTACGGATCAGAATAATTTAAGCAATTTTGATTGATGTTTACCCAAGGAACATATGTACCAAAACATTTTGAAATCTGGCCAGTAGTTTAAAAGAAGATGATTTTTAAAGTTTTCATATTTGTTTCTTTCCGTTGCCATGGCAACCAGAGTTCTACATGGATCAAGTTTATTTTAGCAACTTTTGTGAAGGTTCACCCAATTTATCTCGCTTTCGGGGTATGTCCACGGGTTTAAAAAAACAAACACGGCCATGTTTTTTAGGATTAAAATAATTTTAATAATCTTGGTAGATGTTTACCCAAGGAACATCTGTACCAAACCATTTTGAAATCTGGCCAGTAGTTCTGAAGGAGATGACTTTGAAAGTTTTCATATTTTTTTCTTTCTGTTGCCATGGCAACCAGAGTTCTATATGGATCAAGTTTATTTTAGCAAATTTTGTGAAGGTTCACCCAAAAGTTAAATCAAATTCTGTCCATCGGTTAAAGAGGAGATGTCGTTTAAATTTTTCACTCTATATACATGTATAAGGAAAATTAGCTCCGCCCCTGGCGGCCATGTTTATTTACGGATCGGAATAATTTAAGCAATTTTGATAGATGTTTACTCAAGGAATATCTGTACCAAAAACATTTTGAAATCTGGCCAGTAGTTTAAAAGAAGATGATTGTTAAAGTTTTCATATTTGTTTCTTTCCGTTGCCATGGCAACCAGAGTTCTACATGGATCAAGTTTATTTAAGCAACTTTTGTGAAGGTTCACCCAAGGATCATCCCTGCCAAGTTTAATCAAATTCTCTCCAGTGGTTTCAGAGATGTCGTTTAATGCAAATTGTTGACGACATACGACGGACGACGGGTGATCACAAAAGCTCATCTTGAGCGCGTTGTGCTCAGGTGAGCTTAAAAAAATATGAAACATTACCAAATATAAATTTTGAAAATATTCCGATAAATTTCGTAAATAATCACAAGCATTTGGGAGTAACTCTATCTCATAACGGTCATTGGGACAATCATCTCTATTTTATTCTATCAAAGGTTCTGGGTATTATGCGTAAATTGAAATATGTCCTCAGTAGGCACTAAATCTGATTTATATATCTTATATTCGTCCTATATTAGAATATTGATCTATCGTTTGGGATGGCTGCTCTTTACAAAGCTATTCTCTTAATTCTTCAACATGAAGCTGCTCGTATAGTCACCGGATTAACAAAATCTGTTTCTATAAATAAACTTTATAAAGAATGTAGATGGGAATCACTATGGAATAATATAAATGAAGATACAAGAAATTCTATAACATTGCAATCGTTTAAAAGTAATCTGCTGAATATCATTACAAATAAGTAAAGTGTTCCTTTGTATTACAATCATGGAGAAAGGCTCTGGTCATTAATACACGCGCGGTTGCGAAATAATTGCAGTAATTTAAATGGAGACCTTCACAAAAACCATCTTAAAACTGACCCTTTCTGTTGAACTTGTCATACTGTAGAAGTACCAAATACTTCTTTGAATGTCGACGATTTAATTTGCAAAGGAATGTATTACACAACTCTTTGACCTTTTTTCTCTCTCTCTCTCTCTCTCTCTATCAATTAATACTAACACTTTATTATTTGGAGATCCAAACCTATCATTGATAGATAATATAAAAATTGTTGATGCAGTTAATTTATACATAAAGACAACTAAAAGATTCAATTAATAGCTGTTACTGTGATAATGTTATATTACAGGGATAGTCAAGTTTAGAGTCAAAATCAAAACACAAACTCTCTCTCTCTCTCTCCGTTAACTGGAGTTTATACTAGTGTGTTCACAAGGCTAAGTGTTTTCATCAACATATGCGAGTTGATATACCTTTATTATATGTTCTTGAAATGACTTTCATATCACACCTGCATGTTTGTTATAATGCATGTCAATTACTGTTATATTGGAAATTGTATTAAGATAGGGGAAGGGCCGTAACTAAGTTGGATAAAACTTGTAGCCCGACCACATTTCAAATATTTTGAAATAAAATATGCTTAAACTAATCTACTAGGTGAAATAGGATAGCCGTGCGACTAATTATATTTAATGCACGCATTTTAAAGGACAGCGACAAACGCACGACAAAGAAATACAAACATAATGTTCCTCCTGTAACTGAATACATGTTCAAATTATACAACGATTTGATATCTGGTAATATCACAATCTTAGCCCACTTAGCTTTCGGTGTGTATAATAATTTCAAATGTAAACTAAATATCCTCGCCAGTGGACTATTTTACCTCCGCCATAAATGTAAATCATAGCACCGAAGGCATAGATAGACTGTCGGCGGGTTGGTCGTGGTGAGCAGCAAGAGCGCTAGATTGTAATCCAAATAGGTTATATGCGAGATTCTTATCTGTTAAATATAAAGGGGGTATGTGGCCTGTATCAGTTTTACAGTTGTCAAATAAGAAACACAGACCAAGAAAAGATGAAAAGATAGTTTTCATTTTTTATTAAATGTTAGAACATGATAATCAAAATTAAATACATGCATCTAAAATAAATATTGAACAGGAGCTGTCAGAGAGCAGAACGCTCGACTATGGATTTGATTTCAAATGCCCAATATATAAAACAATAAAAATGATAAACCTTGATACTCTGACCCTTTATATTTATGAAGTCTTAAATCAGTCCCATGCCGATGATGATGATGATGATGATGATGATGATGAACAAAAGCAAAGACTAACTAACGTAATCTAGAATATTGACTCGAGCACACCCTTCCCAGTTGTTTGTTTGTTTGTTTGTTGGGATTAACGTCCCACCGCCCTTCCCATTTGATAAGGTGCGAGGAAGGCTCTTAATGGCACGTGTCAATAACACAAAGAGAGAGAGAGAGAAACAGAGAGAGAGACAGAATTAACAGTTCTATATTTTATTAATTATAAATATCTCAATCTTTTTTTTTTTTTTTCTTTTTTTTTTCCATAATATGCTGATGATGGTGATTTAAACAGAAGCCTAATTTTAATATTTAATTTTCTTCTTCATACTTCTATTGCGTCAGCATGCGCGTGTTTGATTAATTTATTGTAAGTGTGGCAGACACGCACCTGTCAATACCGGTATCACCTTAAAATATATCCACTGTGTATAGTATGGTACATGACAAATTTATAATGAATTGAGCAGTATTAATTTGGAGTATCTAAATATATTTATAAATAAATTGTCTTCATAACGTGTCGTTGGTAAGAGTTTGCATATGAACATATTAAAACTTTCATTTGGGTGGTATTTTTTAGGTGCAATGGAATTTCCATTTCGTGGTTGTTTACATTGCGCGGTATTTGAAAAATCTTGATAGTATAGATACACAAATTAATAATATTCATTAAATTTAAAACATTATATTGATCATTATCATTTTGTGATATGATGCCTGTTTATCTGGATACACTGTCCATTGTTTTATACCTGGCCTGGAGAGTGGAGCTAGTAGTGTAAACATCGTACTTGTGACTGCTTTATTTAGAGAGAAAATATTAAAAAGCGTATACCAGAGCAATAGTATTGTATTCTTATTTTAACCCATGCAAGAATCATATAACATATTTCAACTCATTTTGTCTAGCAAACTTCCTTTGCGTGTTTTATTATGGAACAGAATTAGGGCAAAAATTGCATCTCACCGTCTTACAAGTCCATGTTTACACGTGACATTCTACCTTTGCCATACTGACAAGTGGTATGCTGTATTATGTTAAGTGCGTTTATCAATGCTGTCTACTGACTGATGCTCTTGTGTATCTTGCATTAGTTAATGATTTGGCTTTCATGTGTCATATTTTGATGTTGTTATATTTCAAAGTTTTGTTGAGCAACCATCAATGTGACATTTGTTTTACATTTAACTGTCTAAACTGCCTCATTTGGGGCAGAATAATCAAAGAGAAGTTATATCCTGCGTTTCGTTTTTACTCAGGGGAGGAAACTGAATACTCGGAACTCTGGGGAAGTAATATGATCTAGCAGGAGTTGAAATATGATAAATGTATGACAGTTTTACATTTTTCTAGGAGGAAAGAGATGCATATGGTAGATTTTTTAATTTTTTTTAGTTTTGACAAGATTCCTGTCCCACGACCCTCTTGTCATTGTAATGGGGGGGGGGGGGGGGGTGAATGACAACGCTTGGAGGTTGTTGCAGTAGGCGGGCAGTTAACCTATTATTGCTCTTAGGAAGTACCAGTACTGTCCTCCGTAAAATATCTCGCATACAAAACCATGGTAGGTAGCCGCGGGGGTTTAAACTCACAGCCCGTTAATTTAATATATAGATCGTGAAAATATTTTTCTACATGATTTATAGTGACATTAATACGAATGTTATGGCACTGGCTGCAAAGCTATGATGCGAATTCTAATGAAGCTTGGGGATGTTTTTGTTATATGTATTAAAACTTGATAATAATTTTAAAAATGAAAATAAAATGTATGTTCAGCAATACTAAAGGCGTTTGCCTGATTCAGATTAAAGCAGACACAATTCCGTTGCCATAATGACAGCGTAGATAAGTGACAGTGGATGCTCTCTCAGCAAGGGTCGGCCTGGGTGACTAGTAATTGGCTAATTTTATTTCAGTAAGGGGCTCACGACTGGGATTTCCATTTACTCAATCAAGGCAATTTCAGTCATCAGGAAATTGTATTATCAGGCCAGCTTGGGTGGGGGTGTTGCTTGAGCACCCTAAGCCGCCCGGTGACTCTGGGACTTAATTACGAAACTACGAACAGTATGTAGATCGAAGAGATGTGCTCGTATATAAAATTTTGCGTGACGTTCATTATTTTTAAATATTCATCTTTGTAAGCCTGATCTCATATTAATATCTGAAATGTTTGGCCTGCACTTAGAAAAGCAATGGAAAGTATTATGTACAATGCAATTAAGTCTTTCAGCAGTTGATCTGCTTTCAGTTTCAAACAATTTGTTTAAAAGAAGTAACTTTTTCCAATTTGGAAAACAGCCACAGTTCCGTACTTCATTTTGCCGATTCTTCCCGAACAGTAGTATAAGTGACTTATTTTAGGTATGCCACCTTTTCTGTGGAGGACAAAATTTCTGTATATACTACTCCGAACTACCGACGGTGAGTTCAGGTGACCAACTATAGTTCTGCTCGAGTTATAGAGCGTCCGCCTCGGGTGCGGGAGGTCGTGGGTTCGATTCCTGGTCGCAACATACCAAAGTCGCAAAAAAAAAAAGGTACTGTTAAAGCTCCCTTGCTTGGCGCTCACCATATGAGGGTAGTTGCAGGACTGGCTGGCCCGGTGTCAGGATAATGTGACTGGGTGTGGTATCACGCCACATGTCCACGGCGTGATACTGCAATGTGGCAGCACCATATCTGTCACAAGTAGACATCGTCTCCAAATGATTGAAATATTGTCGGTGGGACGTTAAACCCAACAAACACTACTAGAGTAAACTCGTACTGATGACGTAATAAATACACTCTAGTTAGCAATCAACTGAACGCATGAGGTTTACCCCTTGTGACGTTATATGTAAACAGACATGATAAAAACAATAGATCTTTTATTTTTGACATTTTTCGAGCGTGGGCTTGAATAAAGTAGCTGTCAGCTTGCAGGCTTATTTAAAGACAGGATATCATAGATATTTATAATTTTCTATAAATTTGCCTGGATGCTTTCAGTCCGCCATATTGCTTTCTGGTATACCCACCTACCTGGCTGGGTTGTACTCGCGTAACCCTACAGAGTTCGTAGGGTAAAAATCTCGCGCGTTTTATTGCAACTTTGGTAACTCTAGTTAAATCTAGTAGGTAAACTGAACTCGCTCCAAAATCAAACCGGTATAGCGCCCTCCAACGTCATAATGCTAGGTACAAATTTTGACATTTGTCATTCTGCTTGCGTACATGTGTTATTTTGCTTTGCTACATGTGTCATTCATCGATTCGTTAAACCGACGAAATAAATTCTATTTTAATACGAATGCGCAAACTGGACTGTCCAGCTATACACAGTGCTATACGGTGATGAAATGGAAATAAAAGGAAATGTATTTTCAGTAGTTAATTGTGATGTGAATGAATAATGAATGTTTAATGTAAAAAACAAATAACGCAGACAACGATTACGCCGTATTGTACTAGTCAAAATGATGCTTGTCACTTAGACAAATGAAGCAATGTCAAAAGGCAAAATGTATTTTTTGCCCGAATTCTGTTCCATATTTTATCGAGGCATAATGGACTTTCCACTGCGCCGAAGCATATATGAATATATACACGTATTATCTCCAATTAAATAACTCCACCAAGTTAATTCGTATGCTATTGTCTTAAATTAATGTTTATATATAATGAAAATAATCTCTGTTTTGTAAACGACGCAGGTATTTTGTTCACGCTGAAAATGGTTGTATTCAGCTTGAGGAATTCATAAAAGAAGATTGAGCACACAAACTTTACACGTTAAAATAGTTTCTAAATGTCATTTAAATGTCGTTGCAACACATCTACGTAAGACACTCCACTCACTTTCGTTAGCTCAGCTTGCATTGTATGGATCCGTACAAAGCACGGAGTGCTACAGTTAAAAATGTTGTGGAAAATATGCAAATCAGATAGGCCCGATTTCGCTTTTCAGTATAAGACTGGCGGCCAGCGTGTGCATTGAAGGAAACGTCAGAATTATTGCATTAAAATCTTTTTATCTAATGCCAGGGTTGGATACAAACCCAACAACCTTTGAATCGGTGGTTTCTGACGTGGCCTTCTTGTGATTTTAATTACTCTGACTGAAAACAAAAGAGCTTTTGTAATGCAATTTAGTCTTTCCCTAGCCGAGCCTCTTGCATCATCTGCCTAAACATGTTACCTAAAGTGCACAATGAAACTGAAATCCTCATGTTTTCAACATTTAAATAATCACGGGTCAAGGCCCCTCCAATTGTGCAAGGCGGTGAATTTCCTGTGATTGCTGATTACATCTATTACGAAAGGCAATTCGTATCCATTATAGCATTAATAGAAGTGTCAGCTGCACTAAACAATCGAATATTCTCGCAACTGGTGTACTCTGGGAAAGGTCAATTTTCCTTTGAAAATGGACACTGTTAGGACATGCTGAAATACAAAATCAGGAACTTCTATAACGTGTATTTATAAAAATGTGCTGCTTAAATAGCTGACTGATTTTTATCAAGATGTACATCGT
Source organism: Solen grandis (assembly GCA_021229015.1). NCBI lineage: Eukaryota > Metazoa > Mollusca > Bivalvia > Adapedonta > Solenidae > Solen > Solen grandis. The sequence continues at coordinate 66,764,913 of CM037783.1, read as the reverse complement.
GTACTCTCTTCATATGCTGGAACCGTGTTTAGTTAGACTGTCGGCGGAGCCGCAGTCCTCTTTAGCTACAGTGGAATATGTATCCACAGAAAGCATTCTGCGATAACGAAAACGAGTGGAAGATGTTACGACAGTTCAGGCCCGGATTCCCCCCGGGTGTGTGTGTGTGGGGGGGGGGACGACGATGGGGCCAATATTGTTTTTGAACAAGAAAAGATTAAAACAAAATGTTTTAATGGACGACTTATAATAAGCATATACTGCCCCCCTCTATTTCTCTTTGACCTTTTAACCTAACCTGTCTATGCACTGTCCCCACAGGACTTTCATATTAAAGATAAAATAAAAAATAAATGAAAACATTACATCTAAGATGAAGAGTGCATGGGTAAAAAAAATCATTGGAGTGGTCATTATTTTTTTTATTTTTTTGACTATTTTTTTAAATAGGAATTAAAATTAAAAAAATCGACCTCTCCATATATTATTTTTTCATACAGAGGCCGATTATTTTTTATTTTATTTCTGGTTCATGTTTATGTTTAATTCAAAAGGAAGCAAACACAAATTAACAAAAGCAAAATAAAGGATGTATGAAAATATTATTTTAAACAAACTATACAAGTATAACTCAAGAATAACCAAAAAAAAAAGATTAAAAAAGAAGTCCCAGCTGGAAAAGAACTCATGACCTCTTGAAGTGAAAAAGTAAGGGCGACGCTCTTACCAATTGAGCTAATTCCACAAATGGGAAATGTAATTTTCGATTCAAATGTAAATGGTGGTGTAAATAAGACTATAGATAATTAACCTGATAAAAACAGCAGCACTAGCACTACACAGACAATTGTACTGTATTGATATCTACACCATGCGTTCTTTATATTACGGTTACATATTAATAATAAACATTACGCATTACTTATCCCACCCATCATGTAATAATTAAACTACAATGTATAATTACAAGCTCAATACAGAAGACATGAAATGTACAATGTCAAAACCGACGAGCGAAGCGATAAGTAGGTCATGACCAATTACATTGGGAACTATTTAATCACGTTTTTGATACCCCCAAACAATCACATAGAAAAAATATTGATCACTAAAAATTATTACAGTCACAGCTTTAAATTCGACTGCAATACCAATTTGCACATGCGCCGACGGAATTGTAAACCCATTTTAATTGGAAACACTAATATATAACAGTAATAAAAATACAGTACTGAATACCGTCCAGAAAAGTTAATTTATATATATACAGTGAAAACTCTTTACAACGGCATTCATTATAACAGCATCCTATATAATTTTTAAATATAACTTATAACAGCAAAATTCACGGAAACAAACACCCCTGTTGTAAAGAGAGTTGACTCTGTGTGTGTGTGTGTGTGTGTGTGTGTGTATATATATATATATATATATATATATATATATATATATATAAACAAAAAAGAAAAAAATCAACTTAGTATACTGCAGAGTTGATGTATACCTATCGTTATCCATGAAAATTTAGAAATGGGTTGTGTTTCTAAATGTCATCAGTTTTACTATTTTTCATAGTTTTTTAAAATATCATTTTTATGAAACAATCAAACTGTTTTTTAACTAATTCCTCTCATTTTTTTCTGAAAGGAATAAATACAAACAGTGATCTATACATCGTAGTTTTCACTTTTTAAATATTTATGATTATAATACTCTATCTGTATTTTGAATGTATAAAAAATGAATAAGAAATGAGAGAATTTCAAAATTTTAATCTGCCATATTTTGGGACAATGTCTATGTAGATTATGATCTCTAATTCAAATCAAATCCAGGTAATCAGTCATTTAGCTATGTTACTATAAGTCAATGAATACAAGTTTAACAAATTTAATGAGGGTCCGTCTACAGATATATTACTGTTTAGTGAGAAGACCCCGGATTGGAACCCCAGTACTCCTAAAAAAATATAATTTGGCCGTCTAAATGGGGTTAAAAGTTTGATATAAGCCGTGGTTTACAGTTTTGTATTAGTTTAGACCAGAAGATTAGATTTTGATGCCAAATAGAGCATGGGAAGTAACAGAGCTAATTTGAGCTAGAAATTGTTAACTTCTCCTATTTGATTAGTCTGGACATGGCAGGGATTACATTTTGCTCATTTGTCTGTACAAAAGTCAGCACCTGGGAGTGGGTGGGGAACTGTTCTATCTTCTGTCTCGCCGGGTGAGACCGCTCACGTGAGGTGCCTCGGTTCAGCCCCTTGAGACCGGAGTACTGCCTCATCTGTGCTGATTGTGTATGACCTTGTTCATGGGTGTAGTCAGGCGAGTGATCCAATGTGACCAGATTTATGGTTGGGAAATAGTTTACCCTGACACTCGATCAAGCCAAAAACAGCACGGATGCTTATCTTGTAAAAAGGGTGCCAAAGAAAAAATGAATGAAAATAATTTAAATTGGAAATTATATTATAAAAAAAAAATTGTTCATAGCCAAAATTTAAACTAGTGCTTTAATTTTGAAAGTTGATATATTTATGCCAGTTTAATATATATATATATAAATCCTGGTAAGGTATATCAGAATATCCCCTAGTATCTCCCGCAGATTTTTAGATATGTCAGAGCTCATATTCTATTTTTGTTTTTAATGGATATTTGGGAGAGACTGGGTTTTTGACTGGGGATTGTCCTCCTTGTGAGGCTCATATAGGGTGGAGTGGTGGGTAGGAGACTTTGTTTTTTGTGAAATATAAATGTGAAATTGCCTTATATGTGTTATTTGTAATGCGATATCCCTTCATACCTTACAGATGTAATCTTAGATTCTATAATTTATAAGTGGATTTTGAATTTCAGGATGATGATTTGGAAGCTTTTAAGTTTGATAGTTTATATTGAAGTCTTATTATTATCTTCTGTGATTTACGAAATAATAATACACAGAAAACATAATTTATGTGCAAATAAAATGGATATTAAAGATTTTATATTAATAAAATTAGAATCAATACTATTTATTTTTTTCACGATAAAACGTGCGCCTGCGGTTTTTCTGAGAAGTCCCTGTGTGAAGACTGCTTCCAGATCGACAATTAGACAGTCAATGCCAGCATATATTCCCTTTCACGATTTTGACAAAATATCTTTAAAGTGATTTTTTTCTCAATCTTAAACAAAACTGTCTTTTACATGGTTGAGTCCAAAACCGATGATTTTTCAATGCGTTCACTAACTGATAGTGTACACAGGTCACTTTTTCTTCTTTTTTTGGGGGGGGCGGGGGGGGGGGCGGATGACGCCCAGAAACACTTAATAAATATGTTAAGGGTATTGATAGACGTAATACACACATATGGTTAATCAAAGCGCTGAATGCACTGAAGTTGTGTGTGTCTCAAGTGGAAGATGATTTGACGAGTTAAAGATATGCGGGGTAACTTAGCTTTTGCTAAATATCATTTTTTTATCAATATAATAAACGATTGTTCATTGTAGGCTATAGAAAAAGGGAGAGTAAGAGTGGCGAAGTGCTAATTGTTAACAGTCTGTTGAAAGAAATGGTGCGTTCATCTATGTAATCATGTAAACCATGTTAACGCATTGTTAAAGCGGAGTTATAGGCATTGCACGAAAATTTGACCCTCGTTTATTAAATTTACTTTGATAAACAAAAGAAATACGACAATACTGTTCTCTTAGCACTATCAGCGCTTTGATTTGTACTACCGAGCGACGGTACAGTTTAATTCTATTTATAGATGAAAATCAGTGGCTCCTTACTGTGTCCTTAGTAACTTACTGGTATCAGCCATTCTATAGAGCAACAAATAACCCCTGGAGGTATCTCTGATGTATCTGATATAGTTTGATGTGATTATTAGTCAGTTACATGGATTTGTATCGGAATTCAATCTTTATATATGGACCATTGTAAAACCACTAAATAACAGAAACCTGTACATCCACCATCCAAAGTCAGACACGAGTCACCTTTGCATCTGAAGAAATTATACTCCTCTGCATGGTAGTGTGAAAGTTACGCAACATCAAAGGAATATAGTTCTTTTCTGTATTTATGCTTCATTTATTGTGTCCCATAAATATTTATTTTTACTCAAAACTTTGGCTGAAACTGAGTATACTCAGTATACATATGTTGTAGAATTCTGTTCAATCGTTCTATCATTCATACAAAATTAAGAGATTAATCGGGTTTAAATGTAGAGAATGGGACCCCCAGAATGTAGAATCAGAATCCCAGAATCACATGTAAACGAGCTGTTTGAAATCAAATACATGCACCTTGTCAAATTTATACAGTAATTTACAGGTTCACTAGTACTGAAGTAAGGTCATGATACCAATGACTTATGGATGGTATCAGGGGCATGACCTACGCTCCGGACATCTATGACACAAATGAAAGCACTCAAGGCACTGAGGTGAAAAAAGAGTGCGTTCAGCTGTTAATAATAAGTCGATAACTTCAGTCGCAAAAAAAAAAAAAAAAAAAAAAAAAAAAAAAAATACATTTGACCTTTGCCTCTGAAACGTTCAGTTTTTCATGTCAATCCTGTTGACAGTCTGTCAAATGCTTTGATTCATTACTTATAGAAGATTCTATATATCCCTGACCACGACAGCCCAAAGTCGTTAAACTTGGTAAAATTTATACTGGGTAATCAAGGACTGGTTGGCCAATATGACAAGCCTATACATGAAATCACTATATTTGTCTCATATAGACACAGTCCCCAAATGGCTGAAAGAAAACAAAAAATCAAACTAATAGTCCCCAAATGACTGAAATAAAAAAAATCAAACTAATTCCTCTCAAAAGTTCCTGGGTTGGGCCAGTACTTTGCGCTTATGAAGATCTTGAAAGATTATCGTCTACCCAACCTTCAGACCAATAGTCAGTCACTCGATTTCAATCTCATTCCACTGAAACGACGATTATCTTGAGTTTTTTGTTCTAACATTGTAGCCCTGTAAGGGGCTTATGTTAATATTTATGTTACGACTTTAAAACTGCGTGCACAACCCTGTGTGACACAATGAATTTGCTTTTCCTAAGTGACATTATTTCCGGAATGCAAGACAGCTCATAACATCAAGATTCGTGTGTGCTCATTCATCACATTTAAAATCAAGTTCTATGTTTGATTTCCGACCTACAGTTTAAGACCTACCATATATTAAGGACAAGTTTGGACAGGTTTGTTTACATTGCAGTCATCAACTACAATGCCCGTTTTTACAAAGCAAAGATCTGCTTACTTGTTTATTTATTTCTATTAGAAGGCCTTATATAGTTCTACCTTTCTGCTAGTAAAGCAGCTGTTTACATGTACATGTATAGTTTAAGGACTGTTCGGCAGGTCTGCAGTTTAAATGATTGTTCACCTCTTTTCTATGGCGTGATACTGCGCTGTGTATGAGTGCTGGAAAGACAGTCCCGGATAACTTTCAGAAGAGGTGAGGTAAATTACTACGCTAGATCTACCATAAAAACGTTCTTAATATTGTTCAAATGTAGAACAAAACTCGTTCCCGCCAGCAACAGGTGCCCTCCGTATAGGATACACATGTATCCTCTGAACACTGAACAGCGCAATTGCCCATGTAGTATAGCTGAAAAATACATTGTAAACCACAAAAATCTCCTATATTGATTGGACACCGCACCAAATAAACCATGAATAAAGAAGGGCTTACCAGAGGATGGGCAGAATCGTGAAGGTCCTACCTGACGATTGACAAAATCATGAAGAACGTACCTGATGATGGGCATGAAATAGGAGAAGGACTGGAGAAGCCTCTCTAGACTACACGGCTCCGTTAGGATGACGTCTTTGTTCAACTCCTCTACATTCTTATGGGGCAAATCGTCAATTTTACCCCGCTCTCTAGAAAGACAATAAAGAAGAACCTGTTTTAACATCATCTGTACTAGGCAGATAACCTGTTTTTATCAACCAGCTTTCATAAAATACACTTTCATTTTGCATTTCACATCCATTGAACATCCATCTCGGGTAAACATCTTACTAACGCTGTATTACATGATATATGTACATGTGAATACCGATTTAGTACATTTGAAAAAAAAAAAAAAAACTTTAATCATGCATGTTTATCATAAGGATTTTTATTATAACATTACTGAATCAGAAATGCAGTCTTGTTGGTATGACCATGCGTGTTCTATATATCTTGAGCAAGATAAATGTCATGTGTGAATTCCTTCCAGTTGGCTTGCGGTCGATCGGTAATTCTAACCGAGTTCTCCCTCCTACTCCTGTTTCATTAGCTGGACTTCTTTATATGTATAAAATACGGCCTCTGCGACAGTAATTTCTTGTGCAACAGCACATACCAGAGAGACATTCACCTACCTGGCGATGTCGATAATGGTTCCGGGTCTGACAGCGCCATCTAGGTGGACGTGCAGCTCTACCTTTAAACAAATATTAGTAAAACGTCATGAAACATTTACATCCAACCGTGAAATCAAGCACTTCGTGATGAAATACTAGTTATTTATACCTAACTCTTTGTATTTTTCTTGCCATTATTTCCTTAATTATCCAGCTTAAAAATCCAGCTGTTATGTTTTACTTTGTTCTCCTAATATTATCCTGACTTAGTAATTAGTTGCAAAATATTTTTAGCTTCGGGGGCGAAACGCAGCGGACAATGTCCGCCTTTGAGTCACAGATTGCGGTCTCTACACCTTGTCTGATATTCGACGTCTATGAAATTTGAATAATTGAAGTCTGGTATGATGGAAACATGCCGTAAAATATAATAGATAGTCCCCTTTGTATGTGTGGTGAAACTGAAAATGCTCGACACTTTTTATTACAGTCACTTTGTTAGTCACTTTAAACAATATCTCAAAGTAACGTACACCATACCTCATCCAATAGGTCATTCTCAAATATAATCTTCTGCCTTAAATCAAAGGTATCCGGTACGTTGCTTTGACCGAAAAACTGCCGGATTTAAAAAAAAAATCAATGACCTTATATATATATTAGAAGGTAGGTAACTTTTTCCATTGAAATCGTACATCATGTCGTTTGTCGTAATTCCTTTGATCATTAATAGATTTTCATAAAATTTGTCTTATTTTGCGTGGAAGGGATGAACAAAGATAAACAGGAACAAAAAACACACCCTTGCCTGAGGATTTTTTTTAATGTAGCAGTTTTTCGGTCAAAGCAACGCACCAGATACCTTTGCCTTATATCATACAATCAAAACGTTTTGACAATTGATATATCGGCCATGTCTAATCCTAAATGAATCAACAAACTCTTTTCAATGATATCTATATCAAGATAGATATCAAACTTGAAGTAATCGTAAATCTTCTGAAGTCACAAATCTTTTAGACTGACATACGATACTATTCTCTTTAACATGTTTGTTTTAAAAATAGTAAAATTTCCATTTTTCCATTTTTTTTATTCTTATCATTCTTAATTTCAGAATAGGATATATATTAGCTTTTAGCTTCCAGTTCTAATCCTTTTTTATATACCATTAGTATTTTGTAATAGATAAAAAAAATAGTCTCATTTGTTCTTATGGTTTACATTTATTTTCGCCATAGGTATTTTTTACATCACGAAGCTGTTTTCAATGTTGGTTTACAGTGTACATACATCTAGATGCACTCCGATTAGTAACCTTATGCTTATGTTAATTACCTTTCTATGCTGTGAATTACAATATTTAAAACCAGTGAATGGTTTTAATTATTGTTTTACGTGTATTATGAACATCCGCCTTGTTTTGTGGTTGTTTATTTCATTTTCTTTACCATGCGTATACTTTTTCTGACCGCTAGTTATGTAGCAATCCTGAGTCTTGTCTGACATGAATTTTCTCGAATCAAAATTGCCGGCAGCTCATTATTCTGATTATTATAACTCCGCTATTTAACGAGAGAGAGAAAGAGATATTTTTTAATGGCGAACCTCTTTTAGGATAACATCCTCGTTTTTCTTTGAATTTTCAATTATTATGATGCTGGATTTGAGATTTTTTTTTATTTTCTGCGATGTTTCCTGAAACGCTGATCTATCTGCATAGTTAACGTCTCATTTAAAGTACTAAATCCAGTATATCTGCCAGTTTCAACCTGAAGACTGGCTTGCTACTATACTACTTGTAGTCTTTTTCATGCATGTGTGGTGTTTTGTAGAAGAGAAAAGAATCCTAACAACATTTTAGAAGTCATCCTACATTTGCGGCCCATCAGAAGCTCTGAAAATTAGGTGTTTCACAAATTTAGGGTGACTCCCAAGTCGGATAGAATCTATTAACCCTTTCCCTCATATAGGACACCATGAAAAGATCTATGCGAACAGCATAAAATCGGGTTTTATGCTGTTCGCTGCTCCTCAGTGGTCTGGAAATGAGGATTTTATAATTAAATTTGGTAAGGTTTAACTGTGGCTTTCTGCAGACCAGGCTTTATGTGGTACCTATTGAGTGACTCATAATGAGTCTATATGAGGGAAAGGGTTAAGACATTTCATTTCTTAAGACAGCTTGCGTCTGCAGATATGTAAAAATCTATCCTTCACATGTACTAAATATCAAAAGAATAAAGTTCGGCTACACAAAGCTTGCCGTACGCATCTGTGTAAAAGAAAGCCTATGACAGGACTTGATCTTTTCTCCCTTCACTGTTTGAACTCATTATAAACCGTTTCTTTACGGTAAGGGTAATTTAAGTATAATAACCAGAGAAGAATGAAATGAATATATTTTTGTTTCGTCAGTATTTTTAATCATTGGGTTATATTTTATCATGTTATATTAACACGACGTGCCCATCATTCGCTCCTTTGTTGACATTCCTCCATCTTTATGGCCCTCCCTGACTTTAACAAACAATATATCTCGATAGCTGGTTAGGTAAATATTGCAGAAGTGTAGTTTCAGTTTTATTTATTTATAGAAGGGGTTCATGCTGAGATCAATGGAAGGAGGTGTGTCGACTGAATGGAGTGAAAAGGAATACACTGGGCTTTACGTGCTAATTATAAATAAATGCACAAATAACATATACATTTAGAAGCAGTTTTGTTCTGAGTAAGAGTGATAAAAATTTGCTGTTCAGATTTGATGCAAAATAACTGAATATCGATTTATTTGCGCTTAAATGTCTTGTTACAAAGGCTTTGTAACAAGACATTTGATGAAATGGTTAAATATTTAACAAATAAACAGCAATAAATTTAATTAAACCTAGTTTCGTTTTCTTTTATTTGTTTTATTTTTTTATAAATAAATTAAAAAATAAATAATTAGTATGCATGCAAATCCCCACATCGTCGGACACCAACAGTCAATTCGTTCCGTTACTCTCTATTTATGATATACGGAGAAGAACGTAACCAGTAGCCGCAGGTTATCCGACGACGATTTTCCCTCAAATATACAGTTTTTATGTTGCTATTAAGACTACTGTATACAAATATATTTTCCATACGAAAACATCGGATTTTTTGATATCGACATTTTGATTACTTCCAGTATGAAATCTCAGTTTCTAGCCATCCCTTGCGTCATTCCAATTACATTGTACAGGTTTAGCTTTGCAGTCATATGTTCAGACAGACGTTAGGCTGCCTCTGTTGCTAGGGTATTGGTCATTAACAACGTGGGACAGGTACTGTGCATGCACACACACATATATATATATATATTTGTACATGGCTGGCATACATCTCAAATCAATACCCATATCCTGATTCCCAAGTCAGACAAGCACTGGCCTTAATTTGCAATGTCACACCTGGCCTGCTACAATTTTCTCATCATCTCAGAAGCCATGTGCATGAAACATCTCGGGATGCATTGGCCCTCATTACATCCTGATAGAGGGGAAAGGAAGCAAATTAATGTATATATGAGTGAATGAGCAAGCGAGTAAGTGAGAGAGCGAGTGTGTGTATGGGTGAGTGTGCTGAATTGACGAGAGAACGAGTGTGTAAACGATTGAGTGGACAGGCGCTTTGGTGAGAGATTGAGTGGACAGACGCTTTGGGGAGAGCGAGTGTGTAACAATTGAGTAAACAGGCGCTTTGGTAAGAGAGCTTTAGTGAGAGTGAGTGTGTAAACGATTGAGTAGATAGGCGCTTTACTGAGAGTTGAGTGGACAGGCGCTTTGGTGAGAGTGAGTGTGTAAACGATTGAGTGGACAGGCGCTTTGGTTAGAGCGAGTCTATAAACGATTGAGTGGACAGGCACTTTGGTGAGAGATTGAGTTGACAGGCGCTCTGGTGAGAGACTGAGTGGACAGGCGCTTTGGTGAGAGCGTCTGTGTAAACGATTGAGTGGACAGGCGCTTTGGTGAGAGATTGAGTGGACAGGAGCTTTGGTAAGAGATTGAGTGGACAGGCGCTTTGGTGAGAGCGAGTGTGTAAACGATTGAGTGGACAGCGCTTTGGTGAGAGCGAGTGTGTAAACGATTGAGTGGACAGGCGCTTTACTGAGAGATTGAGTGGACAGGCGCTTTGGTGAGAGCGAATGTGTGAACGATTGAGTGGACAGGCGCTTGAGTGAGAGCGAGTGTGCATACGAATGGGCAAGCAGTTAGTTACAAGTGAGTGAGCAAGCAAGTGAGATAGCGAGTGTGTATAAGAGTGGGCAATCGAGGAAGTGAAAGTGCCAGTGTGTATAAGTGTGAAAGGGCAAGTCAGTAATTGAGAGTACGTGGCAGTATAATACTATTTGAGTGAGCAAGCGAGGACGTGAATAGTAAACACTTCAGAAATACAGAAACCAACCGAAATGATGCATTGACATTAAATTCTTGAGAGAAATCAAAGTTGATGATAAAAATATGATAATGGAAAGAGCATACAGAGCGTAGCAACACATTCCTGATCGAAGTTGACCATGTCACGGAAATTAAGTGTTCAAGATTAACACAAGTTAAAAATAGATACCACTGCAACACGCATATTGTATAATATAGTTGTTTCATATGCTCAACGGCTGGTAAAATGTAGCTGTGTACGTATCCCAGTTTTGGTAGGCGTTTACGATTTTGATACAATAATGGAATGCTGTGATGTATATCAAATTCAATGGTGAAAGTTACGGATTTGGGTGTAGTACATACATACAAATCTATCTCTCAGTACCTATTATTATCACCGTCGATGTCTTCAGCTGCATCGTCTTTACCGTCATCAACGACAGTATCGCCATATCATGGTTTAACTTGGAAACAAAAACTGAACAGATGGCGAATTGTTTGGAATATCGATTGGATTCTTTGTTCTGCTCTTGTTGTTTTTTTCGTGGGGGAGTGGGGGTGCCTGGGTACCTGGATGTCTGCCACTACGGTAGTGGTAACGCGCTGCGCTTCTTACCAATGCGTCCCGGGTTTGATTCCTGGTCACGCGCGTGAGAGGGTATAGTGGTCGCCCGTCCAGACACGTGGGTTTTTCCGGGCTCTCCAGTTTCCTCCCTCAATAATGGCCACATACGCCGCCACCAGAGCCATCGAGAGAGATTAATATAAGTTGTGATAACTTGTTTCGTAATCGATGTAAAATAAATAAAGTCTAAATTAAAATTATACAATTCGGTTGCAGAATTCATTCCAAGAAAGGACTAACTGAACACGGTTGGTTTACAGGGCATGGGCACAACACGTCTCCTAGTGTGGATTGGATCAAGTATACCGGTACATGTACATACATGTTTATGTGGAGAAGATGGTAGACGTAGGAGCACTTATAGTAAAAGTTATGATCATTAAGGATGTCATGTACATATGCATGTACATGAAACTGTAAATAAAAAAATGGAATATGAAACAATTCAAAAGAAACTGTCAAAATGTGCCATCAGTGTTACATAAGCAACACAATTTGGTAATTGTTTTACATCTTTGAAAATTTGTTGGACAGGCGCATTCTGCGACGAAAAAAGTAGGGTCATAAATCACTATACAGTATATATAGTATATATTATATATAGTGATCTAAGACCCCCACCCCTTTCGTACCAAATCCATTTTGGTTCTTTCTTATAAAGTTAGTTACAGTTTAACCGATGCTGTTGTTTGATGTCGCTTTTTTTTTTTTTTTTTTTTTTTTTTTTTTTGAAGAAGAAGAAGAAGAAGAAGAAGAAAGGGTACGTAGCAGTACTGAAATCAAATCTCAAGTCGAATGACTCATATCCAGTGTACATATGGCGTTGTGTACACGGCTTATTGACCAGTCAGAAGAGAGAATTTGACGTCGCAGTATCATAAATTTAAATGTATGTCAGTATGACCGATAAAGTACAATAACACAAAACTTAAGATAATTCGCCCTGGTTTGTGGATAGCAAGGTATACACTGAATAAACCACGACCATCCGTGATATGTGTAGAGATTTCTGACACCTTAAGGTATCATCTTATTTTTCATTGACTTACAGGCTTACAACATGACTAACTGAGTCGTGGGAAATGGAAAAGGCGGGAGTCCTCTGTCATAGTTATATTTAAAGGAAATTTCGTAATGACATTTTCAAAAATGTATCTTTAAAATAAAAAATGTTACAATACACAGATTTTTGTGCGTGTGATAAAACCAAGCCAAATGTCAGTTTGTTTGTTTTTTAAAAAAAAGAGGAAAATTTTCCAAGTCACTTGCTTACCCCTAGTTTTCAGATTAATATCTTTATTTTTAGGAGATAACATCTATCTATCTACCTCTTAATTTTTTATATAATACATTTTGTAGGTAGATCTATTCCACGTGAAAAAAAAATGTTTTATATCACTAACATATGATAAATGAGGAAGAAAATTATTCAAAATATCGTCAACATATAGATGTATGTTATCAAAATGGTATTATTATTTTATTTTACTTTGCAGAATCATTTTTAATAACTTGTACAAAGAATAAATGATTTTGATGAGTAAGTCTCAATAAATGATTCCAAAACATCTAATTGAAAAACTTTCGAAATGATGTGTCCGGAGAGTCATTAATTATGGAAAATTAGAAATATATTCATTCCAGACAGAATAAGGTTCAAACTGTCACATTTCAATATACACTGAGATTTTAACCTCGTTAAACCCTTGCTGTATCTCAATAGGAAATTATATTTGGTAAAACGGGAATAAAACACTTAATACTTTTGTTTTAAGATAAGGATCTTCAACATTATTTTCAAAATGTCAGATTTATCACAGTATTAAGGATGTCGGGCGGGAATATCGATATTTATTTAAGAACCTTCATGTTTGTAGGGATTCGAAAATCTAACAGTGAGAAATAAATTTAATGATAGTACACATGTATAGATATCGAAAGACAGAACACTTTCTTTTTTATGGCGAAATTCGAATTAATTTATCTTAGACTAAATATAATTTATCCCTGAACCATGGCCAGGTTTATGCTGGCGTTCAAAATTGCCCATTTTGACCCTTATATTGCGTAAATGACCCTCATGGCTCTTCATCTATATATCAAGGGATCATTTGATCCCCATTTGAAACCGTGTCGACTTGACCTTTGTTGAGCGCTTGTGTCGCTGTACATTTCTCTAGCCGTGTTAGATTCTTTGCTCTTAGTGAGACTGAACATAACACTTTTATCAAGGCGTACGCATTGTATTTAACCCTTATCAGTGCCCGATGGCCCTCACTATTTAAGCGAAGAGATCCGGATTCGAGACCTGATTACTATTTATTAACAATAAAATAGTCTTCAGATATTTTTTCTCATGTCGATCAAAGTAGTTTTCTTCCAGGGACTGTATTTGTGAACTCTTCAACCTTATCAGTTAATAATATTTAGGAAGATGCAACTGCATACACGTGTAACCTATCTATGTAAAAGACACCCGGTAGGTTTCCCTGATATGATAATAAAAGAATAAGTCCCAATTTTAAAAATGTAGCTTAATTATAACTATTACAATATCACTCCATTTACAGCAAATTTTATTATTTTTTTTACCTCCACTGACCTTGTAAAGGTGATTAAGTAAGAACGAACTATTAGAGCTACCAGGAATGAAAATTAAATCAGATAAAAGGACACACTCTCAATGACATTAAAGCTACACTTTCATTAAATGACAACAGCGAATACATAAGTGAACGTATGAAGTTTCTTCCGGTAATTTAAATATAGGATATATTTTATAAAACGAAGCAGTAATTATAGTTACTTCGCTTACTAGCGTTGTTGAATCTGGAATAGTGCTGCTTTTCACAAATGGCATTTGTAAAATAGCGCCAATATGTACGACGACTTGACGTCATTTTTCGGTTAGGTCTGTAACAATACATGTATATGTTTCAAATATATATCTACGTTTAATTTACATAAATTCAAAAATTAAAACCAGTTTTAGGTATCGTTAGTGTTTTTCTCAATAGAATTGCATGAAGATAAATAAAAGGTGAGCATAACATTGTCACTGTCTATTTCATTTATCTGGTATTGACAACGATACGTGTGTACACGCTATCAATAAATCAGGTAACATCTGGAAATATCACTATCCCCACTGCAGCATAGTGTAAACCAGCTAGAAATCCAATACTCACCTTATAAGGAAATCTCTTGTTAAAGTCGCGTACAAGCGCCGATTCTTCCTCTGGATGCACGTATTCCATATTCACACACCATCAACACACTGACAGTTCAAGGAGAGATCCGGTGGTATCATTTTGAACTTTAAACTCTGACGTCATGTCACGATCTATAACTCTTTCTGTTCAAGTGTACCTGGGTGTTAGTTCATTTTTAATGTAAGTTAGATATCTCGTAGGACTTTTACTGTGTTTCATTATTTCAGCAAAAACATTTAAATCTAGATCTAATACAGGCGAAAGTCTGAATAATATTTGGTTTAAGGAGGTGGCCCGAACTGAAATCCGTAGTATTAAATAAATGGTACAGAGCAAGGAAATAGAAAGGATTATAAACTCAAACTCAAATAGTTTATTGCAAAGTCGACAGCACACATCTCTTTGGCAAATACATACATATTTACAATAATAATGCACGAGAAATACATTCACAAGATTATATGTGTACATGTATATGAACCATTCCAACATTATAAATTCATGGCGCACCTTCTTCATGGCGCACCTTCTATATTAATTTATTAAATAACAAAGCAACGGTAAATTAGTTATTATATGGGCAAATCATTTATAAAAATATTAATTTATCATACTTATACCTGAACTTATATTGATATTATTTAAAGTTACATCATAATACAATTTAACAAACTAAAAAAAAGTTCGGTGACTACAAAGCGTCAAAGACGCCGCGCATGTTTTTGAAGCACAACTTAAATAAAGCAGTCATTTCAGAGTCTTTTGGTAACATGTGCATGCATTATTTACAAACAACAGGTCTAATTTTTTTTTCACTAGGCAATGATACATGTCATTTTCAAAAATATCCTCAGCTGTAGGCCGTTTGTTTCAGAGATTCTAAATCTTTTCTAAAAAGTCTATGTAAATCAAGGGTGTCTTCGGTCTAATTTCCTTAAATGTTTCTTTCTTCTTTTTTTCTAACATTTTTATCTATTAAATCTGAAAAAAAAATCATTAAATTATCGAAAATATGGCCGATGAAAAACTCATATTATCATATCATCCTGAAAAAAAAAATAATTAGTAGACATATAGTCTAAGATGATGATTTGAGATGCCATACATTAACAAATTTATAGATCAAATGAGATACGCTTTACAACAGGTAATTCCTTTCTTATGTAATTATTGGAAGAGTTAGTGTCTGCAAGATGAATGGCATTTCCAGACAGTAAGCTACTAAGGCGGTATTAATGTCAATGTATAAAAACAAAATTAAAAAAAGAATTAAAAAAAAAGAAACATCATCATCATTATCAGCAACAGCAGCAACAACAACAAGGGCAATGATGAAGAAACATATCAGCACAGATAAGTTTTTATTTGTTAACCCTTTCCCTCATAGAGGAAACCATGAAAAGACCTATGCGAACAGCATAAAACCAGATCAGCCTGCTCGCAGGCTGATCTGGTTTTATGCTGTTCGCTGCTCCTCAGTGGTCTGGAAATGAGGATTTTATAATTAAATTTGGTAAGGTTTAACTGTGGTGTTCTGCAGATCAGGCTTTATGTGGTACCTACTGAGTGCGTCAAAATAAGTCTATATGAGGGAAAGGGTTAAGAGATTTACGTTCAGGACTCGGTATTAATTAACTACCTTCCCAATAGTTATTACTTCCCTTGATAACGTACCTTGACGTAGGAATATGGCAATCTTTTTGTGTTGATGATAAGTGTAAAATTAAATTTATGTTTACAAGGCTTTACAACATAAGCTATGTAATGTTCAGTTAAATTTACCAACTGTGTGTTTTTACTCTTTCTGCATTATGCTGTAATACTTATTTTTAAACTACTGTTTCATTAATTTTTCAAGCTGACGGTTTGTATCTAAAATCTGAATATTTTAAGATCTCAAAACATCTTTCAATTTTTTTCGCTGAGCTTTTATGAATCAGGTTGCCTTGCAAGTTCCGTAAATCCGTTGCCTACGAGTTTAAGGAGAAGTCAGCAGATACACATTATATCTGTCCAGTTTCTTTATGATAACGATAGAAGACTTGCATATTTTGAACTATTATATGCGGCGTCAGTAATTAAAATACTGCATAACTTAACAAACACTCAGATGTAACTAAATTGTGTTGAATTTTGCATACAATATATAATGTACAGCCATGACTGAATTCTGCAGACATGTCATTGAATTTTGCAGACCACATAGAATACTGGGGAAAAATACTGTTTACATTAAAACAAATATCAAGTCTCTCTCTGCAGATATAATAATTTATTAGAATTTAACAGTTGTTTTGCCCTTTCTGAATACATCTCCACGAGAAATATGCATGTTTTGTTTCGTAAAACGTTAACAGCAATGAACACTTGATATGAATTAATGGAAATAATCTAATATCACCATCTTAGCAAGCATCCACTTATAATCCGCTAATAATTCAATCAACCATGTTACGTTAAATATTTACTGATTAAAGTTTATTGTTTTTATTCAAGATAAAGATATCAACTAAACGAAGAGAATAATTATACAATGTTTTATCTTTGTCATATATACCAATAAATAAGAGATGCAATTTTGTGTATCTAATTCCTTATCAAACAATATCCCCCTATCAACAAACATCAAACAGCACAACATCCCATCCTATAACATCATAGTGTCTGCAAAATCTAATATCCCTCTTTACCTATATTGTCTGCAAAATCTAATATCCCTCTTTACCTATATTGTCTGCAAAATCTAATATCTTTTTAACTATATGTGCAAAATCCCATATCCGCTTTCTATATTGTCGCAAATCTATATCCCTCGTTAACTATATGGTCAGAAAATCTAATATCCGCTTAAACCTATAATACTGCAAAAAAACAATAACCCACTTAACTAAATGTGTCTGCAAA
The DNA here is from genome assembly GCA_021229015.1 of Solen grandis. Taxonomy (NCBI): domain Eukaryota; kingdom Metazoa; phylum Mollusca; class Bivalvia; order Adapedonta; family Solenidae; genus Solen; species Solen grandis. Next base: position 66,747,381 of record CM037783.1, on the reverse strand, counting down.
ATCTAATAACCCTTTACTATAGTGTCATCAAAATCTAATACCGCTTACCTAATTGCTGCAAAATACCTCTTGTGTATTCTGCAAAGTTTTTCTGCAAATAACTGAACCACTTTTATTATAAATACTTCAAATGCATAAACAATTTTTACACATGATGCATTTTCTAAATTTCCTGTAACTGGCTATCATCTGGGATATAATGAATGTAATGCTAGTTAATGTTGACAAATGCAAATACTAAGGTTATTATCATCGCAACAGTGTATCAAAGTGCAGAGATTACTCAATTTCTATAATAGACAGAGGGCCAGTGCCCAGATGCTCACCTGAAAAGTATCATATGCCTGGGACAAAACATTGCTCAATTAAATGTGAGGAAACAATGTCAGAATTTCTGACCCATCCACAAAAGAATCATGTGAACAAACATTCTTCAAATTTGAGGAGTTTTTGCCCCAAGTATAAACAATTTTTCTAGATTTTGACTTATACTAATTCTATCCAGCCCACATTATCAATGTCAGATATCTCATGACAAACAATCTGACCAAGTTTGAGGAAGATTGCATCAAAACTGTGGCCTTTAGTGTGTAAACAAGATTTTTCTAAGATTTGACCTATTGACCTACTTTTCGGTCCGGCCCTGCCCATTTTCGAAAGGGCTCAAGATATCATCAAGACAAACATTCTGACCACGTTTGAGGAAGATTGGATTAAAATTGTAGCCTCTAGTGTGTAAACAAGATTTTTCTAAGATTTGATCTACTGACCTACTTTTTGATCCAACCTGACCCATTTTCGAAAGGGTTCAAGATATCATCAAGACAAACATTCTGACCAAGTTTGAGGAAGATTGGATCAAAACTGTGGCCTCTAGTGTGTAAACATCAAAATTGTTGACGGACGACGGCCGACGGACAATCAAGTATCCCAAAAGCTCACCCTGAGCTATGCTCAGGTGAGCTAAAAAAATTTAAAAAAAATAAAAATTCAACAGACATGTGCATCTTTTGATCTGTAAAACTAAAAGGTTTGTCATGGAGACAATGCAGTAAAAACAGGGCCATGTATTATAGTGTATATAAAATAGTAACGAATCTATACGTGATTCAAACTTTATTTCATAAACGTGTAACAACATTTTATCATACCAAAATATAAAACAAAAGAAAAAATATGTTTAAGATTGGGTTAAAATTCACAGTGGCTATACATTTTTTTTTTTATTTGAATGATGAATAGCTAGATTCACATGTTAACACGAGCACCACTGAAGGGTATTCATATGAAGATATCAAAGTATCAAAGTATTAAGTGCTGTTTTTCAATATGAGGAAGCAGTTATGATGTTGCAAATATCATGGATGATGGCCTTTCATAAATGTGGAGAAAACATACAATTACTTTTGAGCCAAAGAAGAAATGAACTACTGGTGAATAATATTATTATAAATCAGTGGTTTTTGACCAATATTAAACTTGTCTTGTGTTTTAATATTATTCAAATACACAGCAAATATGAATGCAATGCATGAAGTCTTTCAAAAGTTATTGTGAGGAAATTCATTTCACATAAAATTTGTCTATGAAGGGTACACATCTCAATAACAAATCAAGAAGATTGTAACCAAAATGGAACTTGACCTGTATTTTGATATCATATATTTGAATACCAAATATGAAATCAAAACAAGAAGTCTTTCAAAGGATATTATTTAGCAACAGTCATTTCACATAAAATTTGCCTATAAAAGGGCATAACTGAATAACAAGTCAGTGGATTGTAACCAAAATTGCAACTGAATTGTATTTTGATATATTAACATACCAAATATGAATTCAATGCAATTGTCTTTCAAAAGCAGACAGAACAAAGACATATTAAACAAAGATAGGAAACTCCTGTAAAAGCAAGTGGAAATTATTGTTTTTTAAGCACACAGCAGATCATTGACTATTGCAAACTTTCAAAAAAGTATAGAAAAATTACAGAGGAAAATGTAATCATATTATAATAAAATATTCATTTCTCTACCTGAAGGAGTTATTTTCAGTTTGATTTATTTTGAAATTCTTTTAAAGTATGATTTAAATGCAACCAGTGTAGCAGGAAAACAACACATTTTACATAGTTATCATCATTCAGGTACATTTCTATTTTACCTGAAACATTTTTGTTTTTCGACTTATTTTAATACTAATGGTGATGTTATGTTACATTTTATTACATTAAAATCTGGCTTTTTTATATTTAAAGGGGTACAACTCTTTACCTAATTGGCCCATATCATTTATAATTGAACTTGACCGAGAGATTGTGGCCACAAACATTCTTATTAAGTTTAGAGATGATTGCGTAAGAGATGAAGATGCTAGAGTGTAAACACTGAAATTGGTTGCGCACATCACACGACTGACATTCAAGTATCACAAAAGCTCACCATGAGCTTGCTCATGGGACCTTAAAAAAAGTTCAGTCATTTACTAAATTAACATGTATACAATATACAAATGTCACCATGTACATTTAAATGTAATATAATTTATACACACCAAACTTATTGCCAACATGAAATCTCTCTGTCAACACATTTTCACAATTAATCTAAGGAAGGCTACCCAAAAAAGTCTAAGTAAAACAAATTATGGAACAGAATTGTGTCCCTTAGATGTCCTGTTCCCATAGTCTCCTTGTGCTAGCCTCCTCATTACATCTGTCACTATTTCTCAAACGCTCAGATTCACACTCTCCATATATTAAGCTTACTTAAACACATTTTCATACACTGAAGCTTTCTCCACAACCACAAGTCCCTTTAATATTGGGATTATTGAAAACAAATTCTGAGGCCAATTTGGTTTCCACAAAGTCCATTTCAGTCCCTAACAAAGTCAACTGAGCTTTTGAGTCAATTATCACCTTGGCACCTGAAATATAACAAATAAAATTACAAGATATAAATTACCCAAAACTGCAACTCTTAGGTATGTAAAGGATCAACATGATTAATAGGTGACTACTGTAAATTTCCTGCAATTGTGTTTTGAAGTTGTATATAAAGCTTAAAAATAAGTGACCATAAAAATGATAGGATGGGAACCAAAAGAATATGAACCAACAAAGCTTGTACGTATACCGATACTTACTCTAGGAGAAAATGCATCCAAATAAATATCTAATTTTTAATTGATTTTTAAATTACTTTTAGAATGAATAAGAACTATCATAAATACCCCCAGATACTGCTTTACTGTGACCATGTCAGAGGCAGTCTTGACACAGTTTGAAGTTAAAAATAAAAACACAAAAAAAACAGGAAGGGCTCTGATACACTCATACATTAATCACAGAAAAAAATATTCACACACTAAAGATAGGTATACTAGCATTGGTACTTTTAAATGCTGTGAAGTTTTTATCAAAATCTTACCGAAAGTAGATGAGAAATAGAGCTGATAAAATATGTTCAAGAAATATGACAAGAGTTGTCTGTAAGACAGCACACTTGACTATGCGATGCTTGTCAATAAAAATAAATATGCACTTAACGACAAAATGAGAATCTCTGTATTATCAAAATATACACAAGAGCAATAAACATGTGCTCCAAGTTTTAAAGCAATATCTCAAAGAGTTCAGTGAAAAAGTGAGTTAGTACAAAAACATTAATCAAGTCAGAAAAGGGGAATAATTATGTCAAATCCAAGAAAAAGTTATGTACTCTTGTCATGTACAAGTAGAGCTGATGGTCATAAACAGGTATTCAAAGTTTCAAAGTAATACCTCAAAGGGTTAAGTGAAAAAATGAGGTGGTGTGAAAACCTTAACCTAGTTTCTAAACAAAAGGCCATATGGCCCTAGATCGCACACCAGAGTATGTCAGCTTATTTAAAATAATTCAAGTCAATTGATTTTACCTGGTTTCTTCCAGCAGCAACCAAATTCAAGTTTCAGATAGAAAGAATTCTTAAGTTAGTCAATCATCTGGAGGCCTCATTTTAAAAGGAATCAAAAATGCTTACACAATTATGGTATGAAACCTTGAGGTAATCAAAGGTGCAAAACAAGAATTAATTTTAAACATTATTTCAAGGTGAGAAGAACTTTAAAATTTTCTATATAGAGTATATATAAGGAAACCAGACAACCCCCTATGTGATTAATTTTTCAAGGGATCAACTTTATTATAGCAATTATGGTAGACAGCCATAAGTGACCATACATGCCAAAAGAAATTTAATTCCAACCATTGGCTTCATAGAAGAAGAATTTTGAAAATTTTCTATATACTGTGTATATAGGGAAATTAGCCAACGCCTTAGGCATCTCATTTTTTAAGGTATCAACTTCATTTAAGCAATTATGGTAGAGTATTATAAGATGACCATTTGTGCCAAAGGAAATTAAATTATAAACATCAGTTTTTGAAATTTTTAAAGAAAAAATTCTGTTGGTTGCCATGGCAACCAGAGCTCTGTATGGACCAAGTTTATTTTAGCAATTTTTGTGGAGATTCACCATGGTTGTCAATGCCAATTTTCATTTATTTCTATTTTGTGGTTTCAGAGGTGATGTCATTTAAATCAAACTGTTGATGATGGACAACTGATGATGGATGACAGACGCAGGGTGAACCTGATAGCTCTGGTGAGCTTATAAAAAAGGGGCATAACTTTTTTTTATAATTCAGGACAAAGCCTGACACCCAACACTGGTATACAATTTCATGTGTGAATTATAAGGGAATTATAAAGTCCAACAAGAGCTGTCAGAGGACAGCACACTCGACTATTCAAAATGCTTGTTGGTAAATCAAATGAAATCTATTTCAATTCTTGCCCTTCACATACCCTGTACATAATAATAGTCAAAAATGATAAACCTTGATAGTCTGATACCCCTTAATATTTTTATGATTTCTAAAATCAATCCCATGCCTAGTTACTGAGACATAAGCACAATAACACTGTGCATGCAGAACTTTAACAAAAAATCCAAGTTAGAAAAGAGTCATAATTTGTATAAAATTCAGTCCAAAAGTTATCCTCCTTAGTTTTTTGATGCCCCTGAAGACTTTCTAGTCAATTCCACAAGCAATTTCTGAGATATAAGCTGGATAGTAGCTTGAATGCAAAAATTTAACCAAAATTCTAATTTAAAAGGGGGTCATAATTTTTAATATATTCCTTTCTTCTATTAGTATGATACCCCTAAACAGATGTTTCAAATCAATCCCATGCCTGGACTCTGAGATATAAGCATTAAAGTACCTTGCATGCAAAACTTTAACCAAAATTTTTAAGTTAAAAGGGGGCCAAAATTTTAATATATTCTACCAAAAGTTATCTACCATGAAAGTATGATACCCCTAACCATATTAAAGATGTTTAAAATCAATCCCATGCCTGGATACTGAGATATTAGCATGAATGTACCTTGCATGCAAAACTTTAACCAAAATTTCTGAGTTAAAAAGGGGGCCATAATGTGTATTAAATTCAGTCAATAGTTATCTACCTTGCTTGTCTGATGCATAACATATTCATGAATTTTCAAGTCATTACCATGAATGGTTATTGAGATATAAGCTGGAGAGTAGCTTGCATTCAAAACTTTAACCAAAAATTTTAAGTTAAAAAGAGGCCATAATTTGTATAAAATTCTGTCAAGAGACATCAACCTTGGTTGGATGATGCCCCTGAACATATTCATAAACCTTCAAGTCAATACCATGAATGGTAATTGAGATATATAGTTGATAGTAACTTGCAATCAAAACTTTAACCAAAAGCTGCAACACCAACACAACACAAGGGTGACTGCAATAGCTCTCTTATTCTTCGAATAGTGGAGCTAACAAGGACATGTAAGATCAAGAAATTTAGTGTGGTAAAAGTGAAAAACACATTCAGAAATTTAGGTAAGACATGCAAACACAGCAAAAGGAGGTACATGTAATTTTATTTCACTGTGTTTTGCACTATTGTGAAGCAGATGCCACTGAGAAAAAAAAATCTTTTACTCTTAACCATATTCAGACCTGAGGAAGCACATATTTTCAGTCTTTACAAGTAATCATATACAGATTTACTTGCCAGTTACAAAGGTACCTGGGTACTGATAAATTGCTTACATACAAAATATAACCAAAACCAACCCCAATACAGGGGTGAGAAACTTCTGATATGATTAGTACTAGCTCCAAAGGGTTTGATTTGATATCTACAGTCATGTGTACAGTAGGAATATAATGAAAAGTGTACCATCTTGCTCCACGACTTCGTCAAACTTTCCCTTCTCACTACAGTACTCCAGTGTGTATGTCAACCCATTACAACCTCTCGTCTTTACCCCTATCTTCAGCCCCATCTGAAATTGGAAACTCACTGTTATCATGGGCCAACAGCATCCATCAAACAGAGACTTATAAGCTTTATTTGACTACTGTATTATCCCCTCACTTACAGTACTAAGTGAGCATCCATATAATTATTATTGTTTATTACCAGTATTACAGTCATTTAGAGGATATGTCTACTTGTGACAGATAGTGTTGCCAAACTGCAGAATCACTCCATAGACATGTAAAAAAAAAAAATAGCAACATTGATTGCCTAAGCAAAGAAAACTTTTGGATACATAAACTTGGAACTCATGTTCCTGAAGGTTTAAATTCTAAACTATTTTATACAGTAGAATAATATGTGTCACCTATGTCTACTTGTATGGTAGGTACTGTTATTTGTTTTTTCCTATTCATGTTTTTTTATTGTAATAAGCTATAAGAAATGTTTGTATTTTATATCCGAAACAGTACCTATCTCATTTTGACGTCATAAATAGTACACACAACGCCTGCATTTTCCCGCTTTTTTGACGTTACATTATTCATGATGACGTCGTTTCCGTTGTTTATGTTTAAAAGTTATTATTATCCTGATGAAGGCGTTAGCCGAAACATTGAAGTAATAACAATAATAATTTTTCCTACGTGTTGTTGTTGATTTTTTCCACTCCATGGACATGTGGCATAATACCACATCAAGTCACATTATACTGACAACAGGCAAACCAGTCCTGGAACAACCCTTATATGCTTAGTGCCAAGCAAGAGAACTATACCAGTGCCATGAAAATTCATGTACAAATTTATGATTTGATGAGAATTTATTGATTGATCTTTAAATTATTTATAAAATCATTGATTTTTTTCTTTGCCAAAAATGACTGTGCAGAAAATGAACTACAATATTGTATGAGCAAACAGGGGAGACCCTGATCAGACAGCTGGGACTGCTCTGTTTGCCTATGAATCTAAATGAGTCTATCATAATTATGAAGTAAAAAGTGTTATGTAAATACACATCCTATATGATCTTTTGATTAACTATATCATCCATCAAAGTTCATGCTTCAGGGTGACATACCAGGACATATTCATGAATCATTTGCTGGATATATTACTTAGGGTTTTCACATTTTGACAATACTGTATGCAGAATCAAACTAAATGGTCAAAGAATTTCACTGGGAAAAAAAAGTAGAAAATATGTACTAATTCAAATAATTCAATACTGACCAAATATACCACCTGTTTGGTTTTAAAAATGATTTCAGATATTCCATTAGAAAAAAAAATACAGATTTGTATCAAATGGTTTTCTATTGATACTAATAAACACTTTTCGGTTGTATTAAATATAATTAAATGGTCAAAACAAAAGTAATATGTATGCTATATTTAAAGCAATATGCTTGTTGCACTGATAATTTTTCATAAATTTTGTTGTCATAAAAATGTTCCAGTGCATTATATATATTGTTTAATTTTGACATAAAGTGATGAAAATTAAGCCTTGTAGAGGTAGTTACAAACTCAAACTTAATTGAGAATATAAACAACACAGAGGTGTGTACACTACAGCTAGATATAGACTGCCTGTCCAGCAATGGAAATATCATCATCTGTTTCTCCAGGCATGCACAGTACATGATCAACAGGTTCTAGTCTGTTTCAAAAAACATCTTAAACTCACAGTGTCTGGTCTCTGTTGGATAAGGTCTTTGACTTTGTTAACAGCAGATGGAGTCTGAAATATTAAGTAAATAACAGCATAATTAAGAGTAACAGAATAAAATGTAATTCATAATTATTTCCTTCAAATCCTATTCTTAAACTTATACCAGTTTGGATACTGTCACATTAACCCTTTCCCTCATAGAGGAAACCATGAAAAGACCTATGCGAACAACATAAAACCAGATCAGCCTGCGAGTAACTCGCAGGCTGATCAGGTTTTATGCTGTTCGCTGCTCCTCAGTGGTCTGGAAATGAGGACTTTATAATTAAATTTGGTTTGTACGTACTGAGTGCGTCAAAATGAGTCTATATGAGGGAAAGGGTTAAACATAGTTAAAGGCCTATTATTTAATTTGATAACGATACAGATTATTTTCATGAAAAAGAAGAGAAAATAACATCAACATATTGTAGACTACAACAAATGGTACTAGTAGATCGAACAAAGTTATTCAGTCTATTGACACAAGTCCTGCATGAGTGTCACATAAACATGTATACATATGATAATCACTGGAGCATCATGATTAAGTGATGATGTTAACTCCAAATCAAAAAACAAAGTACTGGTCTAAACAAAACCATCAAGAATGATTATCAATAGACCTAGCTGAAATTACAATGTTGTGTAGCGTCAGTGTTTGAATGGGTGACAATATCACAGCATGCAACACTATATTGAAAGAACTGCAGATCATGAAAGTTGTCGCCACAATTTTGGAGTTAAAAAATTTGGAGGGCAACCTATAATAAAAAGGACAATGGGTGTCATAGTGTTTCTTGTTCACATATGGATCATCTTAAATTTTACACTACCAATCTGTGCTTTTAAAAATACAGAACTTCAATGCAACTGTTGTTTATAGATTATGTCTCTATATGTGCACCATACTTGGGACAGACCCATTTTGAGGTCACTGTCGATAACTCAAGACATCATTTTGGAAATAGTATTTAGATTGGTTTTGGATTTTGACAGTTATTATCTAAAATTTGTTTTCAATTACCATTGACAATTTTTTATTACATTTGAAGGAAATATATTGATGCTAATCTCTACTGAGATCCACTCCGGTTTCTTTCTTTTTTTGCATTGGCCAGGCCAATATGGGAGCGGGTCTCAGTAGAGATTAATATTGATATTTCTATCTATCTATATATACTGCACAAACTCCCCTTTCGGGTATTACTGGCAGGTAATATATTTGATGGTATATTTAACATGACAGTGAAGGATTGTTTGGTTCATTTTTCTTGCAATAACTTCTTATGCTGGCGAGAACTGGATATTCAAGGATAAGTAATAATAGATGAAATAACCTCTGCGACCAGTGTAAAACCAGATCAGCTATGTAGAATGTGCTTGGCACGCTAGCAAACGAGTATTGTTTTACCCCATAGGTTCCTTTCATCACGATCATCGTCTAACAAATTTAAACAATTGCATTAATCATATCTACAAATACCTCTCGTCGAAAGCTGTGTACGTGACTTACCCCACCCACTATATTTTGACAGTTGAATTACGCAACAAGGCCATTTGTAACTAATCCACGTCGCTGTAAGAAAAAATGAAACTTCAATCTATTTAACAGGCTCTAAAGCGGAAGCATACCAACTTACAAGAACTAGCGCGGCCTTCGATGGTATGATCGGTCGCTTTCTTGTAACGGCCCGAACACTCGCACTTACGACCCGTGAAGCCATGGTTTGTTTTGTATGAAAGGGTTACCGACAGATTCGTACTGTACTGTACTTAAGCTACGATCGAGTTATCGTTCTTTCGTCTTGGGCAGCTATATAATGCAAAATAAATTACAAACACTATGCAATACCAGACGAGCGGTTTATTTGGCTAGCAGAACACAGCAACGGGTTACATCTTACTGAAAACTAATGTTTTCTTTCTCTCCATCAGAATAATAAATACATAACATTCTTCACCGTCTCATAAAATATCGGTGATCTAAACCATACGTCCACGAATACATACAAAGCATAATCACTCTTATTCTTACTTAAATGAAAAGCCAAAAGAATTTGAAATGTCATCATAGGAACCCTACGCTGTAAATTACGTCTGTCACCACATTCTGTAATAAACAGTTAAATATATAGTGAAAACACAGCCCAGGGTTCCAACATGTATTTTAAAAACACAACAGGAATCTAATTTTAATGAAAACTAATTGTAGTAAAAAATATGTGCGAACCGACCCGCCCAGGAAAAAACAGAGAATCAACTTTGGAAACCTGTGTCCGAAGTCACTATCTCATATCGAAACATAAAATTGCGACATATGTAACCCTCCTGCTTAAACAATGAGATAGCTGTCAGATCGCAAGAATGTCGGACCCCGTTCCTTGCGGATGTATGATTTGTATACATGTATAACAGTATAAATACGTCCATCCTTAAACCACAGATGACCAAGGCAAAAATAATGACCTTATGAAGTGTTAGTAAATATCGATCAAGAGGTAAGTGATCAATGCTCAATTGACTATTCAAGAAAAGGAGAAAAATATAAATATAAAAAAAAATAATAAGGATTAAAAATAAACCATTATTGTTTTAAAATATTAACTAATCTTGAATTTTAGATATATCTTGTTCTGCGTCGTCCGGTAGAATGAGCTACCCAGCCGCATACACCTGATTTAATACCTACACAAGCACGAAACACCCGTGCGAAATGACCAATACCCACTACTTTGAACCCTGTACGCTGAAATTTATACTCATTGTCGCATAAGACAAATATTTCACGCTATACTAACGAAACGCGTGAAATAAAGAAACTTTCAACGTATCGACATTAAGGCCACTTTAATAAATTGTTTGTTTCCCCTCACCCGACCGACCCTCAAAATACCCGCCGACCCAAAATATTTTATTAGGTAATATGCTATTTTTTCTATCGATTTTTATGCGGTACGAATTTGGTAAGAAGAAGAAGAAGAGAAAAAAAATGCCTACCTACATATTTCTCCAGACTAGGGTCGTAGGCCCGGATCCAGAATTTTTCCACTGGGGGTGGGGCAAAATCTGAATGTGATGTTATTCCTAGGGGGTCCCGGAAAAAAAGGTTTTTAGTGTGACGGAGATGCACTCTGAAGGGTATCTGGAGATAAAAGTGAAGGTTTTTTTTGTTGTTTTTTTTTGGTTTTTTTTTTTTTTTTTTTTGGAAACTTGAAGACCATGGATGGATCTATACTGCCTAGGTCCCACTTGAGAAAAATCACCGGCATCATGTGCCGAAAAATCATGGAAAAATCATGTGGAAATACACAAATTTTCTCCCGATGGCATCCGATGTTTGAGCCGAAAAGACGGAGCAGTCCAATGAGAAGCTTCGGAATTGGTCTGTTGAAACGTTTACTGATGTTTCGGTTATGGTACAATGGCCTTGTATTATCGGGGATGACTCCCGATGCTCGTGAAATTTCTCCGATGATCGGGGAAGGTGCCCCGGAGCGTCAGCGAATTTGAAACATAATTGGGGGAATATCTCTGTAGATTAGGGGATGTATCGTTGTATCGAACCATCCTAGGTGCCTCGGGGAAGATTATGGAGATTATGAGACTTTGGTGATGGAGAAAATCAAGGGAAGATTTTTGGTGGTTTATGAGGATGCCCCCAGCAAAAAAAAATTTCGCGGAAGCTCCGTGAATGCTTCCCAGGAGCTTCCGGGAAGCTATGCGTATATATGTTTATCCGGCCTGTTTTTCCCCGATAAAACTTTGAGAACATATATGTATAATTTTCTTTAGGTTCTGTCATTCTATAAGCTGTCATGTGATGCATATATTGTATGGGTGATTATTGTATTGTGTATGTAACGAAATACTGTATGTGTAAGTTACAAATGACAATAAAATTTCTATCTATCTATCAGGCCTCCCGATAACTCCACATGGCTCGCAACGCTTTCGAAGCTTCCGCGGGACACAGGGGAACCTGTTACCGACGCCTCCCGAGGTTCATTAAATGTCAAGTGGACTGAGCTTTGAGCGATATAATTTTATATTTTACCTTCGCAAAGTCATGTATTTGAATAACTATATATATATATATCTTTATTTCCGCCATAATATTGACGAGTACAAAACATAAATTACATACATATGACATAAATCAGCAATTTACATAATGTTTCACAAACATACATGACATTACAGATCGATGACAACACACAATTTGAAAAAAAAAAAAAAAAAATAAGGTTTCATTTCGATTTATATCTATACCTCTGTCTATATGAAATATAGAGATACTCGATAAGTCATATATGATTTATGTTAAGACAAAATGATTATTTTATTATTATTTACCCACAACAGTGTCTCCATCGAAACGAAATATGGAGAGACCGAAAAGGTCAAATTAAGGGAAAGAATACAATAGTATATAGTAATATAGAGTATCTGAAATGTACTTAAATCATGAATAAATGTTAATCAGGACAACCTAGAAAAAGATTATAAACTAACTTGATCAATTTTATACGCACCATCGTTATGACAATCACAGATATATATTCACTTAAATTACATACTACATATATATGCAATAATAAAGTGAAATCAAGCTAAACGAATATAATGAACATGTTTGAAAAACAATTTCTTAAGATAATCATAATTATAGTGTTGCGGAAGCTCATCTTCAACTAATGGATGATAAACACCCAAAAGTGTGCAACAAAATTCAGAACGACTTAAATTCTTAATTGTTGACCAAAATCTTTGGCCAAACGTATTGGTGATCAATAACTGAAATTCTATTCTATACTTGTCACATTTGTTGCAATCAAGAAGAAAGTGTTCTGTTATGCTACAAGTAAGAGCCTCGTTACATTTATAACATTGTTTAATGAAATAGGCAAGATATGCCACAAACTGGACGACAGATTTCACATAAACAAGGGTTTTTGGGAATCGTTCTGCAAAATGCCAAAGTGAGCAATATTGGAAATGCTTTTGAACCTTTCTGAAATATCTAAAACTTTCTACAGAAGTTCTAGCATTCCAAGCCAGTATAAAGTTGTTTCTTATTGCGTTTCTTATCATCATTTTCCAAGTGTATTTAGAGGGGAATGTACCGTCAAATATGTAACAATCCAATACTGCACTGAGATTATATTTACTGAGTATATCATATATGTCTGGGAAAAAACCCATATGAACATTATCTAAAGAAAATGAACTTAGTCTATACAAAAACAGAGACTTTACAACACAATCTGATTTCAATCTACAAAATTGTCCTAGTAAAATTAATTTCTTATATTCTATTTCTTGTTCAATAGGCAAACAATCAATTAAACTAAGAACACAATCTGTCATTGTTCTAGTATTTAAACCCTGTATATATTTAAGACACATTCTATGTGCCCGCTCTAGTGAGAGCAGCTTAGATTGAGTAACTTTTGGCCAACACTCACATCCATAGAGAGCTTTAGGTAAAACAACAGCTTGATAAATCTTTCTACAATTAAATGGTTGCAAACCATCTATATTGAACCCATAATCAGCTATGCTGAAAAATGTTGAACGTATTTTATTACAACAGTCGGAAATATTCACATCTGGGTCCGAAAACTGATTAAAATAAATACCAAGATGTTTATAACAATCAGTTACTGTTAACAAATCCGAACCTAGAAATACATCCGTATTGTGAGTCTTTTTGCGACGTTTATTTCCATTAAAAACTATTATAGCACATTTCTGTGGATTGTACTGGAACCTCCATTGACAAGAGTATTTAAAACAAAGATCTAACATAGACTGTAAGGATGACTTTGATAGAGAAAGCAGCAGCATGTCGTCAGCTACCGTTGGAGCGCACACAGAATTATCCCCTATGCTTAGACCAAGACCCGTATCCTCCAACAATGTGATTAGGTCATTTATGAAACATAAGTAGAAAAAAGGAGAGCAGATACCCCCCTGTCTGGTTCCTTGTAAGATAGGGATCCAGCCCGATAAAAAACCTTTAAAATATACACAACTATTCATATTGCTATGCAAAGCGATAACATTGAACAATAAATGTAGAGGTATTTACTTCGGTATTTGGGGACAGGTTAAAAAATATAGATTTCTCATGCTTTTCTTTTTTAACTGCAAATTGGCAAAAAATTTTTTCCCCCCCCCCCCCCCCCACACACACACAAAGTGACTTGTGTACACTATCAATTAGTGAATGCTTTGAATAGTTTGGGCTCCTTCTGCGTGTCGATTTTTTGTACTTTTTTTTTTCTAAATATTAAATCAGTGACAAAACAAACAATATTCAGTAATAAAAGATGTTTAATATCCGTTATATTTCGCACATAAATTGTGTTTTCTGTGCATTAGTATTTCGTATTTATCGACTTATTAGTAACATTGCACAATGATTGATTACCTGGATTCGATTTGAATTAGTGATCATGCATAAAATCATGTACATATACATTGTCCCAAAATATGGATTGTCCCAAAATATGGCAGATTAAAAATTTCAAATTCTTTCATTTCATATTCATTTTTTTTTAAATTAAAAGACACCAGGGTCTCTATATTTAGAGACCATGAATACACATTATGTAGATGATTATATTCGTAAATATTAAAACAGTGGACATGATGATGTATCGGCCTACTGTGGATATCTATTTCTTTGGAAAAATATTTAGAGGAGTTAGTTTCATAAAAATAATACTTAAAAAGTTATGTAAAAAATAGTAAAGCTGATGACATTTAGAAACACAACCCATTTCTGATTAAGTTTAATTTTCATGGCTAGCGATAGGTATGCATCTACTCTGCAGTTTGCTACAGCAAAAAAAAAAAATCAAAAAAAAAATCAATCAATCATTACCTTTTTAACTTTTTCAAAAACGAAATAGGCGATTTTTCATACCTGAAAGTTTATTAACCTGCCGGCAGCTAATTAGCCCGCTTTTAATGCAAGATTTAAAACTTTATACATGTAGAGAAAAGTGAATTAAAAAATTCGTTGAGTAGATTTCGTCAAAGTAGTTTTTATTATTTTTTATTGATTCCCTTGGGCTCTAGAGAAATTGTTTCGATACTAATTACATTTTGGTGTCCAGCTTAGTTGTTATTTTTAGCTTAACTATTTTTATGCTAGATAATATAGATGTAACTGATACAAACTTTTGGTAATTGCCTATTTTCCCCAGTTGTTAGATCGCTCGGCAGATGACATGTAAATTACTCTCAATCAATGAAACGTTCCGCAGTACCATAAACACATGCTTATCACACAGTCATGGACGACTGCCGCTTCGGATTACCTACACATTAACAGCAGAGTGCATAAGACAATAGAAGTCTGGCTGGTCAGGTGGTTATGCGGGTGCCCACGGTGGGGATTTCCTCTAGACAACACTACCATGATGTAATCAAGGGATTTTATAGCCTAGAAAAATGTATGACCAGGACAGCTGGGGGGGGGGGGGGGGCAATGTCCCTCCCCCCTCGCTGGATCCGGGCCTGGGTCGGGAGAGGGGAAATAAAGATCTTTTTAAGATGGTCTTACTGAAGAGGGTTAAAAACTGTCTCGGGGAGAGAGCGGAGTGAATCCCAAGAGTCAAAATAAAATAGCAAAGAGCTAAACAGGTATATACCCTGTATAGTATTTCGCCTACTACTTTAGACCCTGGGCATTGTACGTAACCGACTAGACAGATGACTTTAAGTCGTCCAGGCTTTGAGCAATCGCAACTGTTGTAGGCAATGTATTTCAAATTGGTATAGTTCTTGGAAAGAAAGAGTGTTGATAAGCGTTAATTCGGCGATGTGGTTGGAAGAATTTTACCAAGGATCTTATTTGTAGTCAAGTTGTTCCGCTTCAGATACACACCCGCACTCTACCGTGACGCATCTCTTTTCTACCGTAAGCGCAGCTCTTAGTAAATTTAATTCCAGTAATATTTTACTGAAATTATGTGTTACGTAGTGATTCAAGAACTGATGCATCAAAATAGTGAAAAATAAAACACACACACACACACACATTTTACATAATTGTTGTGTCTAAGGTTGTTAACCTATGCAGATAAATATAAGACATTCAAATGCTCATAAAACTAAATGTATCTTAAGGTTTTCCCATCCTAATATCGATCAATTCCATCATAGACATGTTTATAACTAACAATAAACATGTATATAAGCTTTTAACGTGTCAAGTAATGGTAATCTTAGGGGAAATTGACATGTTATGACAAGTGACAGAAGTTCTTTTATTACCTCCCTTAATTATTTTGTTGCCATGAGTTAACTCCCCTTAAAACTTAAAAAAAGTGATTTTCTCCATTTTCTTGTGGTAAAGTTTAGATTTTTCACGAAAGTTGGTACAAAATCATAAAATGCATCTTTTTACCATGAGTTTTTCCTATAAATCTAATTCTGTTTTTTCATATTCACATCAATGTTAACTTATGCGGATTATCTCCCCCAAATTAAATAGAAATTAAAAAAATCTCTAAGTGAAATATTTTTATTTTTTACACAACTATGTCTCTGAATTTCTTTTAAAATAGATTATACAATACACTATTTCTTTATTGTCGGATATTCAAAATACAATATTCAAGCACAAAGCAATGAGTAACTTTTGACCGACACATATAGATGACAAATAACAAAATATCATTTATAAGGATAAGTTGCTGAACAGTTGGCCGGGAAATGAGTCCATCTATCTGCTGACCAGTTCAAGTATGCAAGCAATTGCATATGAATTGATTGACCATTGTAGTATATATCTAGCCAGACACTATGTACATATGAGAAAATTATAGTGAAAGAATCTTTCATTTACTTTCTCCTTTTCAATTGTAAAATAAGAAAATAAAAGAAAAAAACAAACAAACATAAAATTTCCCCATTTTAAATATTTCGCTTAAAAAAATGAATATATATTTTGATCAAACACAAGTATAAAATTTCCTTCTACCAGTCCTGCAACTACCCTTATATGCTGAGCGCCAAGCAAAAAAAGTTGTGTATAACTAGTAAAGCTAATGACATTTAAAACACAACCCATTTCACAATTCTAACTTTTTCAAAAACAAAATCGGCAATTTTCATACCTAAATACAGTTATTTAGACTGCTCTTAACGCAATATTTAAAATTTCATATGTGTGGAGAAAATTTAAGTGAATTAAAAATTTCATTGATAGATTTAGTTTTTTTTTTTTTCATTAATTCCTATGGGCGCTAGTGAAAATGTTTCGATGCAATTACATTTTCATGTCCAACTTAGTTGTTTTTACTGGCTAATTCTATGCTGAATTATCTTTTATGCTATCTGTCTATCTGTGAACCCGGGCTTGTACATGTTTTAACAAGGTCCATAACTCTATGTCCATTTTGTCAAAATTTATCTCCCTTTAAAAACAGTGAAAAACTTTAACCATGACCATAACTTCTTATCTATCTAACCATTTGTCATCAATCTTCACATACTTGTTCACAGGGGCGATATTCTCATCAAGGGCCATAACTTTTAATCATATAGTCTGTCAAACTGTAACACTGAAAATAATGACTTGAACACTAAATATCTTCTCCGGCGACTTGATGCTTTAGCATCAAAATTTCTACCTGTGTTTAAATGTCTCTGATGTTTAGCAGATCTGTGGTATGGTAGATAATGAAGTAGTCTTTTGCAACATCACTCACTGTTCTGCTAAACAAGACATATCTTTAAAAAAAGAGAAATGCCGCGTTGATGGGAATTAAAGTAATGGAGTATGTAGAACAGTATTTATAATTAACGAATCATTATATGTGAGCAGAGATTTAATGTAGCTCCGTGATGTGAGTCATTTCATCCTAGGAAGTCAAAATAAGCATAAATAAAAACAATTCGGCGGAGTAAACATCATTGCAAGAAACCGCACCGTCTTTCAGTGAAACCACTTGACTAAAACATATACTGACCTGTATATAGTATTAAGAGACATTGCTGTAAATCAGTCAGAATACTTTTATAAAAAAAAATAATATGTTTTAGCTAGTTGTCATCTGAAAAGCAATGGCTTGTAACTTTTTTTCCTTTAGTATAGGAATATCTACCAATGAAACCGTTTATATGTATCCATTCGGCGCTGTCTTACGTCATCATCATTAAAATCTCTGGTTTGGTGCAAAATGATTTTAACGTTGACTGTTTTTAACTAATAAACTCAATTGGATGTACAAGATACTCATCCTTACATTAATATTATATAATAATCTATACTTGAGGCCAGCTACTGGGTCATGAAATTGATCTGTACTTGCTGGACCAGAAAAGCGTTGTTTTTATCTTATTCTTTCTCTTCTTACTTCATGCTTACTAGGCTAACATGCTATCCACTTTTATTCAGTCTCACTGTGTCTATAGTTGGCTCCGACTCCGGCTATTTTATAATTCTCACTCTACTAACAACCCGGCGCGCAGACCTGTCTAGAACACTCGAAAGAGATGTTGACAGTATCAGAAGATAGATATATCTTCTCTAAATAGGTCAAAATTCCGTCTGTCGAGAAATTAATACGCTTCTTAATTATATCTTATCTGGGTCATCCCCACAAGGACCGGGGTATTTTATCACTTGCAATAGAATCGCTTGATTTGGTCACACGGGGCAATTTCATTGGAATATGTCTAAGTCACAAAGGTATTTCTTTTTTTACTCCCACCCTAGCTCCTATTCTCCTATACAGTATATTGAAATATGGTAAGGTGCAAACCTAATCTGAACTAACTCGCTTACGGAGGTCGTAACTGTACAAAAACATACTTTCACGGTTCGCATCACTTACGCAACATATATAAATACGCATG
>CM037783.1:66678342-66728342 GCA_021229015.1 Solen grandis | reverse complement strand
GAATATATTAAATCAGTTAATTTCTCTAAGAAAAGCACAGCCTGGCTCTTGTAACGGAGTGAATACAATTTACAAATGTTTATATTGAAAAAGAATTCACCGACCACAACAACCTGAAGTACTCAATCAACTACTGTTTCATTAGTATGCCCACTTTCCAGCTACTTCAGATGTGAGTGAGTGAATTGCATAAGAAGCTTCCATTTAATACTGCCTAACTGCAATAATTAGAACATAATAAACAGACGTGCGTTCAGTATGATAAACCATATGCAACTGGTTGCAAATACATGTGGTCAGCTATGAAACTATCTCAGTGTCATAAACCATGATATTCACATGTACCTATGTACAGCATAAAGTGAACGTGAACAGAATGATATTTAGTCCTAAAACAATTCCATAGCTAACTGTAAGCGACCGGTTGCATACGGTTTGTCTTAATGAACGCATGCCAGGTGACAACTGATATATCATTTTTTTAACCTATCACAAGTGCATACATTTAAGGTCACTGCACAGAATATATTTATCTTCGCCTGATTTTTTATACATTCTGTACGGTTTTGAAGACTTCATCAGCGAAAGGAGTAATATACTACTGTCTGCTGTCGCATAGTGGTAAATGTTATTCCTTTCAATGCTGGGGGATACAGGTTCAAATTCGTCTGTTTTTCTGTCATCACTTTTTCAAGTAATTAATTAGTTGTACCCTCAATATATGATACCTTCAGAATCAAGAGTAAATCTAACTTCTTATGTGTAATGCGATCTTTTTAAAAGTATCCAAGAATCAGGAAAGTTCATTTTTCTTATACTGATCAAGAGTGTTGCTCCAACTCCAGCGATAAAGCAGCACATGCAGACAGGGTGAATGAAACTGAATAAATTGTGGGGGATGTTTATGCATGTTTAACTCAATTAAAATGAATACCTGTATAATATTTCAATGGAGATTAAAACTAGAGCGCCACACAACGGTACCAATGCTAATTTGTTTGACATGTCAACAACAGGGTGTCATATTTGAGATTTAAAGTTTGAACACAGTAAGGTATAAAGAGTAACTGTTAAGTAAATATGAAAAAGAAAAAAAATATCTTACACTAAACGTACTTGCTTTGAATAAAAACAATTTTAAAACTAGAAATGTGTCCAGAGGAAACAGATGGCCCCACCCATTGCATTTTCCAAAACAAAGGCCATCACCAAGGTGCGCAAGTCATATGTCCTGAGTAATTGAGTAATATATCCATGAAGTTTAAAAAAAATACTTTCAGAGTTACGTGCGTCACAGGCATAAAATTCCATACTTTTTAAAAACAAAGGCCCATAACTCTGTCAACTTCAATGAAGGTTCGATAAAAATACTCAGGTGCACAAGTTCATATCCTGCGTAATATACCCATGAAATTTCAAGTCTGTAGTACAAATACTTTCTGAGTTCAGTGGGTTTTTTTTGTCAAAATATTCGCAGAATACCGGAGGCATTCCCCCCTGCCTGGAATATATATTTTTTCCCCCATTTTTTTCATTTTACCCCCTCTACCATATTGTGTGCAGTGTCATTTTTAAATGTTATATTCTTAATAAAACTGTTCAAACATGTTATTGTTCTCATTATTCATTTATGCAATAAAACATCGTTTAATAAGAGTAAAATACAACTAGACTTTGTTTGTCCCACAAACGATAAGGGCTTTCTGCGCTGTAAACCAGTTTAAGCCTGATCAGCTGAAAAGAATTTGTTCATAAACAATGTTGACATCTCAAATTTACGTTTCCTTATGGTATAATACCTGCATTTCCATATTGAGAAAATATTGTGTTCTACCTAACTTAGTTCACTTCACATGTATCCTTTCTTTAATATGAAACAATTCTTCCTCGGTTTTTACTTTTAACCCTTTCCCCCATATAGACTCATTTTGACGCACTCAATAGATACCACATAAAGCCTGATCTGCAGAAAACCACAGTTAAACCTTACCAAATTTAATTACAAAATCCTCATTTCCAGACCACTGAGGAGCAGCGAACAGCATAAAACCTGATCAGCCTGCGAGTTACTCGCAGGCTGATCTGGTTTTATGCTGTTTGCATAGGTCTTTTCATGGTGTCCTCTATGAGGGAAAGGGTTAAAAGGACGTATTATTAAACATACAGTATACGGTGAACAACGAAAAAAAATTTAAAACCCATTTCATTTACTATTTTCCTTGTCTTTATTTTAACAAAAATGAACAATAGACACTAAATTAAAGTATGGATTTTATACACTAGACAATTCTTTTAAAAAGAAAGTATATATATAGGAAAACCGAACAAATATTATAAGGAGGCCACGGCCTCACATGAGCATTGAGGTAAACGTTGTATCTTTACTGCTTGCTTACAGTGACGCCAAGTAGATTTATCAATAGAACTTAACATTCTACTTTATATGTTTTTAACATTCCAGTGGTATCTGAATTAAGTGACACATATTTTAAATTGCGTTTGAATTGCGCATTTACACTTATATGATTATTATCATAAGGTCTTATTTCTTATGTAACTTTCTTATATGATGTCCAAATAAGAAAAGCAGGGTACCGTTAGAAAGGTCATTAATTTCCCAACGTTTCACACGCTTTATGTATGGACCTATTCATAACTGCTTAAACCTCGAAAAAATGGCAAAAATATACCAAAATATATTCATGACATTTACTTCATGAACGATGTTTATATAACTATTGTTTGGATCTTTAAACGCTGCATATCGTTCAAAAGGAAATTGATTGGGCTATAAATCATGTTTATAATGATATTTACAAATATCAATATTTTTCGAGCTGCATGAAGTTTCCTGCGCTACGCATAGGGCCGTTTTCTCTATTCCGCCATAATTGCTGTGCCATTTTAAGCCCGATCTTCAAAAAGTTTTTGTCATCAGAAAAAGCTTCGAAAGCACTTACAGAAATACGAATATTGTCTTGATAGAATGTTTTTGGTTTTTGAGATATTAAAGGTCAAAGGAAAAACCGGATAAGTGATATATGACCTTGACCTTTGAGATTTTCCAGAAACAGAAATGACATCTGACAATGAGATGCTATGTTGCACATTCAGCTAAAATTTGAAGCAAATCAGTCAAGAAATTTTGAGTACAGGGCTGAAAAACCTTTTATTTTTGTTTTAGATTTGCTTTTAAATTTCTGACATCAAATGACGTCATATGACGTCGAATTTCTCAGAATATAAAGAAGACATCATCGAGTATGAGTTG
Source organism: Solen grandis (assembly GCA_021229015.1). Taxonomy (NCBI): domain Eukaryota; kingdom Metazoa; phylum Mollusca; class Bivalvia; order Adapedonta; family Solenidae; genus Solen; species Solen grandis. Next base: position 66,725,071 of record CM037783.1, on the reverse strand, counting down.
TGTCAATTTTACAAAATACTTCGATACATTTTAAGGTCCAAAGTTCGTAACTTGGTTTAACCATAAAACCTTGGTCTTTTCCAATCTGGGAAAACGTATATAATAATGCACATCTAGAACGTAGCATACACATTTTGTGAAAATATCTAGAAAATCCGCCAAGAAATGTAGGCTGTAGAGCGCAAACAAACTTTTGTAGCATATATCAAATTTGATGTCATGTGACCTCATAGGAATACAGTGGCGCTATCATATCAGTTGTCAAAAACTACGATTGCTATATGATTGAAATACGAACATATACGATATGCGATATACGATCTGCGATGATATGCATGTACGATAGCAAGCTTGATTTGCCTTTAAGATTCGATTTATAATCTGATACCATACAATATACGATCCACGATCTGCGATTTACGGTATGCGATATACAATACACGGTAAGCACTGTTTACATGACATTTTTATACATGTACCTGCAAGCTTGATTTGACAACAAGTCCAGAAATATGCAAAAACTTCATGTTGTTAACAATATTTATCGTTACATATAACTGGTAATCCGTGTGTTCCTCTGAAATAAACATAGCGAGCAAAAGGAAATGGGGACATACTAAACTGCGGTCCCCCCTGAAAAAGCAACGGACTCTGTTATCTCCATCGAGACCACTGTTAACGGCACATGTAATGAGAGAAAATTAAGTTTGTTTTTAATGAAGATTATTTATAAATATATTTTTATGATTACGTGTACAGTACAGCTCCGCTATTTCGCGTTGACCAATATATCGCGGTTGATCTATGGACCCCAAAAATATATCGCGTTATTTGCATAGGCTTACTGCGAAACTAATCTATCTCCTTCTTTATATATGTGTATTTAAAAGAGTTTCGCGGTCAGTATTTAACATGCTAGTGCACTGACACGCGGAAGTGGTAACAATTAAACACCCCAGGTGGTAAGCTATTGTGTTTGGGGGCAGTTGATGATTACGCAATCGAGTGTTAATGATCGGCAACAATGCAGGTTTGTAGGTATAATTATCCAACCACAGTAATCAGCATTTAATTGGTATGGACATTCAATACCAAGCAGATACTCGATAAAATACACAAACATTGTCTAAAATCCATTGTAATGGTATTTTTGTTTATTATGCTAGCGTACATAATTTTAATACAATTACGAATGTTGGTTAAATATAAACATTCATGCATAAATGTACATACATGAGAAAAAAATCAGATATATTTTACGCAAATTATACATGTAATAATATGGAATTTATGGATTTTTTTCCCATTTAACTTTTATCATGTAGTGAATTTGTGTTTTCACGGACAAGGAGAGATCGGTAATTTGACTAAAACCATAGGCCCGTATGCCTCTATTCTCAAAAGCAGTATGTTAATCTTCTATTGTAGGGGTCCTGTTTAATTTTGTTTGTTTTTTTTCTTTGTTTTTTTTTTCTTTTTTTTTTTGCTGAAAAAAAGAAGCATCGGAAAAGACTGTGGTTGGATACAAGTGAGTCCGGATGCGATACCCTAGCTCATTTCGCGAAAAGACACATTGGTTATTTTACGTGTCAGGAGAATAGCACCGACCAATATACGGGAAAGAAATTCCTGTTTAGAACCAGTACTGAGTTCTCCGAGTTCCCACAGCAACCCCAATTTGCCGAGTGCAAGACAAGGGCAAATCTAGTACAAATTTTATACGTCTTGACGCTATCACCGGAGAAATGTACCCCGGTTGGGTTTCGAATCCAAGACCTCCTGATATTATATTGCTTATTCAAACTGAAAGAGAGGGAGAGAAGATAACATGTAGAAGTTATACAATGTCTTTGATGAGTCAAAGTATTAGCAAGCTTATGTTAAGAAATGTTTGGAAGGAACTTTTAGAACATATAGGATTTTTTTGTCAGCTTGTTTTCTGGTTGAACTATATTTTGGGTTGATGAGTAAGTCACGACATACTTTGTAGTCACGTGTCTAGAAATTGACAATCACAATTTATTTAAAAGTTGCATTGAGCAGTTAATATTTATGGAATGAGTTCACTCAGCGGCTACGTATAATAACACAGTATACACTGTGATCTATACATGCAAGTGCACACACTCAGATGCAATACATGCAAAATACAAAAAGTACCATTTCAAAATAACAATGGAGACTTCTATTCTTTGGACACACAAAAGAACTGATTGTTATTATTTGATTTGAGTGGTAATGACGTGTATTATGTGCCTATCAAGCTTGTCAAATAGACAGGTGATATATGAAAACAAACCTATCTTGGCGAGGATGGAACCAATTTTCACATTTCGCATTTAAATTACATTTGAAAATGCTGGTTTGGGGCCAGAAAAGATGTTCAAACTAACAAAAGTTTCTTTATGAGCGAGTACACTATTAACAAAGATTTTAATACAAGATCGGGACCTAGCGGAAAAGTTCCTTATAACCGAGAGTTCGCTTTATTCGATCATTATAAGTAACTTAAATATTCATCATCTAATGTAGTAGATCTACCATAAACTAATATTATTTTGCATTAATTTTACTTTCCTGACTCACTACTTTGCATGATAAAGACCACAGGGTTGATTCATTTTTTTCTTTCTTTTTTTTAATATAAGAAATTGTTTTGAATGAATGCTTTTATAGACACATTAAATACCAACATTAAATCTTAGAATTGATTTATTTTTTTGAACATTTTAAGATCATCTTTTTCATGCCTCTAAAGAGGCCTGTGACTATTGCCCTAATCAGGCCTGAATTTTGATAGTTACCCCTAAGAACATGTGGAGTGTACATTATTTTTCTATACATTGAGTTACTTATTGGTTCGGAAAATCTATTTTCAAGTATTCATGCATTGTATACTGATTAAAATTAAACTATATTAAAATATAATATTTATTTATGAAACTAGTTCTACACCCTACATGTTATATTTAATCTTAAATATTATACTATTATATACAATAATACCATTACACAGAATATTTAAATCTGTAATTTTCCTTAAAATTATGAATGTGCAAAATGAAATTTTTGAAGTAAAATTAATTTTAATTAGTAAATACTTACCTGTTATTACTTCAGGTATGTGTCTATTTGTGCACAGCTTCCAAAACAGAGTCCGCAAAATAAACCATTCCCTAAACCCCCTAGTTACCGGAAGTGTAACCCCCGTTCTCCAATTGTATATGAAGCCATCGAGGGATACAACCGCCAGCAAGCGGGGAGGGAGGTGGGACTCTGTAATAACAGGTAAGTATTTACTAATTAAAATTAATTTTACTTCAAAAATTTCATTTTAATAGCATAAATACGTTACCTGTTATTACTTCAGGTATGACTTCGTCGCTAAGGCGGGAGGTTGCTAACAAAGAACCTTGATTGCAGCGATACCCGAAGTAGAAAACAACCAAAGCCGCCGAGGCGTCAGACATGATGATTAAACTATTGTCTGAGCCACTACAAGTGGACCCAAATCCACAAGGTTTTGTGATTGGTTAGCCAGTGAGCGGAGATAAAAGGAAGAAAACGTAGTAGAAGACTTCCAAGAGGCCGCTTTGAGAATATCATCCATGGGAGATTTTTTCAAGAAAGCCCAAGAAGCAGACAAAGCACGGAGCTCATGTGGTCTAATTCTTAAAAAGGATAGATCCCTGTCCGAAAGATCCGAATAGGCAAACTTGATAGTTGAGGCTACCCAACGAGATATTGATGCTGCCGAAACTTCGCCCCCCCCCTTTTATTGGGAGGAAAAGTCGAAGACGACGACCCCGTAAAGATTTAACCTTCTGGAGGTAAAACTTCAAGGCTCTAACTGGGCAAAGAAGCCGATCAGGATCTCCCCTGGTGCAAGACCTAGCAAGGCTCGGAATAACTACCGGAGGGGGACAGAACCGAAGGAAGCTGAGTTTTCGCAAGGAAACCGGTTAGAGATAGGAACCCAGAGGAGCCATCAGATTTGTTAAAGCGTAAATAGCCTTCCTCAGTAGAAAAGGCATGAATTTCGCAACGACGTTTAGAAGACGCCATTGCTATAAGAAAGACCGTCTTCCATGTTACGTGCAGTAGAGAAGCCTCAGAAAGAGGTTCAAAAGGTGCCTTAGTAAGAGCCAGTAAAACACAAGAAAGATCCCACTTCGGAGTTAACGAACGAGAAACTGGCCTAGACAGTTCAAACGAACGAATAATTTCCGAAAGATAGGGATCCGAACCAAGGGAAGAGGATCTGTGAAACTTAAGCGTGTTCGATAACATAGACCTATAACCCTTGATAGAACTGACCGCAAGTTTTTTCTCGTTAAAAAGAAAAACTAGAAAGTTAGCGATTTCTCTGACAGGAGCTTTGACCGGATTAATCTGCCGTGCGATACACCAATCACGGAAGACCTTCCACTTTGCCTGGTAGACAGATCGAGTAGATTGTCTCCTGGCTTTAGAGATAATAGAGGCAACTGTTGCCGAAAAATTTTTCTGTCTAACTCGCTGTTGGATAACATCCAAGCGTGAAGACGAAGAGCGCAAGGATTGTCGTGAAGGACCCTGTTCCGACCTTGTGACAGAAGGTCCGGAACCTGGGGAAGTTCTACAGGATCGTCTATCAGAAGATCCAGAAGATCCACGAACCAAGATCTCGTTGGCCAAAGTGGAGCTACAAGGAGGATCCGGCACTGAGATCGCAGGATTTTCCTTAGAACTAAGGGAATCAGAGAAAACGGTGGAAACGCATAAGCAAATAGATGATCCCAGTTTACAGACAGAGCATCTATCGCCCAAGCCCGGTGATCCGATACCGGTGACACAAACAGCGGAAGCTGGTTGTTCAGCCTGGTAGCAAATAGATCGACAGACGGAGACCCGAAAATCGCAAACAGAGTTGTCGCGATCCGAGGAAGTAACTTCCATTCGGAGGGGAGAAGAGAATGTCTGCGGGACAGTTGGTCCGCTAGAACATTTAGACGACCCGGAAGATGTCTGACTTGAATGAGTACCGAAGACACCTGACACCAATGAAGAAGGTGCCATGCTTCCATGCACAGAGAGGGCGAGTGCGTCCCCCCCTGTCTGCGGATGTAAGAGACAACAGTCGTGTTGTCCGTAGATACTAGAACAGATTTGCCTTGAATGAGAGGAGAAAACTGTCGTAAGGCTAGTAGAACCGCTTTGAGTTCGAGGTTGTTGATATGAAGAGAACTGTCCTGAGGGGACCAAAGACCCGAGGCCGTGAGACCCAGAGGTTCCAGATGAGCACCCCAGCCTGACAGACTGGCATCCGAGAAGAGGAACAGTTCCGGTTGAGGAGGAGAAAGAGGAACACCCTCTCGGAGAAACGAGGGGGAATTCCACCAGCTGAGATGATGAACCAATTCCGGAGAAACCGGAAGAATGGTCTGTAAATGGTCTCGACTGGGACGCCAGATCGAGAGTAGTATAAACTGAAGAGGTCGCATGTGAAGGCGGCCCAGCGGAACAAGATCCGCTGCTGCATTGAGTACTCCGAGAAGCGATAGGAATTCGCGGGCTGAGATCGATTGCCGACGCGAAAACCCCCGAACCAGAGTTAGAAGAGACATAAGTCTGGGTTCCGGAATTCTGATCCTGTTTAGGTCGGTCAGAAATTGCATCCCGACAAACGTGAAGTTCTGGGATGGGATCAACTCCGATTTCTCGGAGTTGAGGATGAAGCCTAGCCGGAGAGCTAGGTCTGTCACCCATCGAAGTTCGTCGAGAAGAGCGACTGGGTCCATGTGAAGAAGAAGCCAGTCGTCGAAATACGCCAGGAGGCGTGAGCCGCGAAAATGAACCCTGGCGACCAGAACCGAAACTATTTTGGTGAAGATTCTGGGGGCCGAAGACAGGCCGAACGGAAGGGCCTTGAACTGGTAGACAGTTTGGCCATCCGTAAAACGAAGGTATTTCCTGGAATGAGGATGGATAGATACATGGAAGTAAGCATCCGATAAATCCAGGGAAACAGCCCAGTGACCGGGGAGGACGGCTGCCCTGATCGACGAAGTTGTTTCCATTTTGAAGTGTTCCTTCGGAATGAAGGAGTTTAGATGAGACAGGTCTATGACCGGTCGAAACCCGCCGTCCTTCTTGGGAACCAGAAAGAGACGGCTGTAAAACCCCGGAGAGGTTGGAATCGAGACCCTTTCTACCGCTCCTTTTTCCAGAAGATCTGAAATGGCGAGTCCCAGACGAGGATGATTGGAGGAGAGATGAATGGGAGAGCGTGATAGTGGAGGGGGACGACTGAACGGAACCCGATACCCGTGTCTCACGATAGACAGGACCCATTGGTCGTCGGTGATTGTCTCCCAATGATGAATGAAATGAGTGAGTCTGCCGCCTACTGGAAGGGGCAGAAACACTCTTCCTCCTAATCGAACGTCTGGAAGAGGAAGCGGAAGAAAGGACGTACCCCTAGGGCTTACTCCTACCCCTTTGACTGGTAGAGGTAGAAGAAGGGGTGGGGGGCGATGAAGGCGGAAATCGTGGTCGCTGCGGACCAGATTGGCGAGCGCCCCTGGAAGAGGGATTGCCTCTGAAAGGAGATTGAGGCTTGCCCTTTTCCGAGTCCTTCGGGGATTTACCGGAAGAAGCCGAAGGTTTCTTCGGTATCCGGAATTTAGGGGGAGCCGAAGTAGGGGGGTTTTCCTCCCTGGAGGCATCCGCTACTTCCTTGATTCGGCCCCCAAAGAGGGACGAAGAAGAAAGAGGGGCCGGGGGGAAGAGAGAGAGAGAGATAGCAAAATCGAATGTTTTGCCGTCGCTGCTAAGGCCTCTAAAAGAAGCCTGACGGAAGCAGATAAAGCATCCTTTTGTTGGAGCTTGACCGAAAGAGCGGCCACGAAGGAGTCAGTATGCGACGAGATGCCGGAAAGGAAGCGGGAGCGTTGCTCCCAGCGATCCAGGACCTTCTGCTGAAGCGGTAAAGAGGAGGGGACCTTGAGCCGGAGCCGACTCGCATCTAGGTCCAGTTTCGGGGGGTGGATAGAAAAATCACCCTCCGGAAACTTGTAGGTCTTGGGGTTAAAACCCAAAGGCCGAAGGTCCGAAGTTGGAATAAACCAGCCCGGTCCTGGCTTAGAGGAGGATGAAGATTCAAAATCCTCCAGAGCCGAACGGACGACCGGAGAGAAAGGGAGCAACTCCGGTTCAACTGATTTGGATTCCTTAGGCTTACCGACGAGGTCAAGGTAACCTTCGCACCTCTTCCGGGAGGGAGGAGGGGCCGGTTTGCATACTGATGCAGGTAAGGTAGCAAAGACCTCCTGAACAGCCCTGTCCATGGAAAACCGATTGTCGTCTGACTCCTCGTCCTCGTCAGAGAGAGGATTGTCAGTACGAGGTTCGGAATGAGCGCTGGATCGGCGCGAGGTGGACGAAAGAGGCACGTCCTCAGCAAATAAGGAGTCCTCCTCCGGAGCATGAAGGGAGATTTCATCCTCCAATTGTCCGCTCGTAGCAGTCCCACTAGTAGGGGGATTGCGAGAAGAGGGAGGAGACCCAGCCTCAGGGCGCGAAGGGGGAGCATCCTGAGGGGGAAAACCCATGAAAGGAAATGGAGGGAAAAAGGGCCACATAGGGGGCTGTGCGGAAGAAGCGCCCTGTGGACCCGAGGAGGGAGGAGACTGAAGAAACAGTCTGTGATCAAGGGTCTCTGGTGGCAGAGAAACCCGATCCCTCCTAGAAGAAGAAGGTTCACCCGGCATGACGGGGGAGGAGGCAGAACTGAAATGCCTGGCGTATTCCCCCATCATGTGGGACCACCATGTGGAAGGGTCAAAGGTCTGTGGTTGCGCTGAAACATCCGCACCTTGAACCTTCGAAGATGTTGTGGAGCGTAAAGGGGACCGGTCCCGAGTAGCAGAGCTAGGGGACCGGTGACCGGAAAGACCCGGGTAACGGTTGTGGGACCGTTTCTTGGGCACCCTTGAACGTGGAAGAGGAGGTGGCCGAAGCGGAGAAACCGCAGGGCTACCTGAGGAAAAACTCGAATCCGAATTCTCGGACAAAATCGGCGAAGACCGGCGACCCACACGTCTAGCGTGATGAGCCGACCTGGCCGTTGATCTGTGCAGATCTCTTGCCGATGACCGGTGATGACCGGTCTTGGGTCTCTGAGACCGATGATGACTGGTGACCGGTGATTGATGACCGGTGCCCGGTGAATGATGACCGGTGACCGGTGCCTGTTGACCGGTGCCCGGTGACTAGACCTGACCGGTGACCGGTCGTGAGCTTTGCTATGACCACGATCACGTACTTGACCGGTCATGCCCGGTGACCGGTGACCGGTCGGAGTGGTCTCCTTGACTGCTCCCCTGGGGCTGACACAAGGAGAGCCAGGCAGGGAGCCAGGAGATGAAGGCGGCCTCTCCGGAGAGGGGCGGGAAGCCTTCTTCCTGGGAGGGGGAGAGGGACTCCGACCCCCAGCAGCGCTGAACCCGGAGAAGGAGGAGGAAGATGAGGCCTTCCTTTTCCGGGAAGAGTAAGACCGACGGGAGGAGGCTTTCTTCCATATCTCGTCTGTCCACGAAGCGCAAACGGTGCAGGTGTCGACCCTAGAGCACCCTGAACATGATAGGCAGGACTGATGGGAATCCCAGGACGCCTTAACATGTCCGCAGGAACCCCGGGACTGCGACATAGTAAATAGCAAAACAAAAGAACAATGTATGCAAAATAAAGGACGGGAAGACCGAAGAAAACCCGTACAAAGAAAAATCTCGAAACGAGACAACAGTATATACAAAATCAATAAATAAAACCAGTGTCACGGGAGCCGAAGCACGGAAACCCGTGACACAAGGTAAAAGGTCCCGATACGGGACGGAGATTGGAAATTCTACACGAATATAGAATAAAACCAAGAGAACAATATAAACAACACAGCCGAGGCTATGAAAAGATAAGAAAGGAGAGCTGTAGCGCACAGAAGCTATCAAGAAAGGGACACACAAGGCTACCCACTGAAACTCGATGGCTTCCAAAACACAATTGGAGAACGGGGGTTACACTTCCGGTAACTAGGGGGTTTAGGGAATGGTTTATTTTGCGGACTCTGTTTTGGAAGCTGTGCACAAATAGACACATACCTGAAGTAATAACAGGTAACGTATTTATGCTATTAAAAGAACTATGATTTCTACACTAAAGAACAGTTTATCCTATTATCTTATATCCCTTTTGAATTTGACCTGAGACTGTTGAATAATATATACTTTTTTACTTTATAATATAATATCAGTCATTTTTATCATCCATGATATACAAATCAATGTTTTATCCAACATTTTAAACTAAGAAGAAAAATATCCTATTTGCAAAAATATTGTAACAATAAGATGACTAATAAATGTTATATGTCATATTTAAAGATTTTCACCAAACCTTTTCCCTTGAGGAAAATTTCTTGAAATACTTGCAATAAAATTAACAATTTGGGGTCAAAATTGTATTGTTGTGTACTTTTGACCCTTGACCCTGAATTTGACCTTGAATATTGCCTTAACTTTGTTTAAATTATCAATATCATCAAAAGACCTTATTTCAAATAAATTTAAGTTATTTCTATTTCCCTATTATTAAAATGTGAAAAAAGACAACTATTAACATATTTTAGCTTCAATTTGTCATATGACAGTCATCTTAGATTTCTCGGAACGCCACCACACTTATGCCAATTTATGCTGGTAGTTTCATAAACTACAAACCCTGATTTTGATATGTAACACTCCTTGTTGCAATACCTGTCCCACCTACCCCTAGTTTTAAGCTAATTTTTTTTCACTCATTGTCAGCCTACCAAATATAAAGAGAGGTCATTTTTTTAATATGTCTTCAAGGTCCGCTGGCATAGACAAGTAAGATTATAAGGTCAAAACAGTAGAAAAGAGAAAAAGAGGGAGACAGTATGTTTATTATAAGCCGTCCATTAAAAGATTTTGTTTTAATCTTTTCTTGTTAGAAATAGCAGATGAAATCTGAGACGTCATATGACATAATTTAAAATTTAAAGTCAATGCATTGAAAAGGGAATATGAGGCTTTGTTTTCAGTTATAATTTTATAATGCTAACTTTTTCGAGAACCATCTGTAAGATAACTACAATAATACTCAAACTTGGTGTTCTGCAAGGGAATGAAATATCACTAGTCCTTTTTACATGTAAAAAAGTATACAACATTCCTTTCTTGCAAAACATTTCTTTCGTATATTTTAATTGAATATTCTTGCTGAATTGAAGGGGGCACAGAGCACTAAAAGAAAATACTGTATCACATTATACCTTTAATGTAATAGAAATAAAAGCACAAGGAAAAACGTTTTTTCTTATTTATTCTTATTTTCATGTAACTTCCTTGTATAATGTCCGGTTTTAAAAACCTAGGTATCATTAGAAAGGTCTTCAGATTTCAAACATTTCACGTGTTTCATGTTTATACATATCTATTACGGTTTTTGAGATATAGAAAGTAATTCCTCAAGAAAACGGCAAAAATCGGCAAATATATGCTCATGTCAATTAGTAACCCTTTGACAAATAACATGGTTGATTTGAACTAACTGCAGAAGTGCATGAAAGAACGGTTTAAGTGAATTCTTATTTTTCATGTAACTTCCTTATATGATGTCCAATTTTAATAAAACTATGTACCGTTAGAGTACCGTTAGAAAGGTCTTCTAATTCCCCACAATTCACACGCTATATAAATGTATGTATCTTTAACACTTTTTAGATATGGGTGGCTAAACCTTGAAAAAACGGCAAAAATCAGGGAAAATATTTTCATGTCGTTTTGTTTTCTTCCTATTACTTAATTAATATTAAGTCAATCTTTATTATATAAACACCAAAAGAACGGCCAGGCATGTTCTACAAGTTATATTCATACTCTTTTTAACAAAAAACAATAATTATCGAGATATAAGTATAGTTAAGTGTACCTAGAAAAAAAACATTTTTTTTTTCTGCAATAACTCAACTGATTCAACCCCGATCTTCAAAAACTAAATATCACATGAATGGTCTTTCAAAGCACTACAAATTATACACATAGTGATTCGTTTTTGAGATACATAAGGCCGAAGAAAAAGCCGATAATTGACATGTGACCTTGACCTTAGCGATTTGTGACTGATGACAATAAAAGGCTATAATGTTGCACCTTAAGTAAAAATTGTATGCAAATCGGTCAAAAACTTTGTCTTCCAGTGCTAAAAAAACGTATTTTATGGATAAAATTTTGATAACCCGTCATGAAGTCATTTTACGTCTTACGACGTCAGTCTTCTCAGAGCAGAAAAAACTCAATAGGACACAAGTCATGTTCTGCCCAAATTTCAAGTTTCTAGCTTACCTGAGTGCTTCGTAATACTTAAATACATTTTCAGGTCCAAAGTTCAAAACTTGGTTCAGCCAAAGATCCTTGATCTTTTTGAACATTGCAAAATGTATATAATCCTGCACAACAAGAACATAATATATACATTCTGTGAAAAAATCAAGTAAATCGGTCCAGAAATGACAGCTGTAGAGCGCGTACAATCTTCGGTAACTCTTTTCAGCCCTGACGTCATATCACATCACATGAAGAAAAAAAATATGACGTTCAAAAGCGCAAAAGTCACTGATGTTACTGTCAAAATTTCATGCTGCTAGCTAATTGGCAACCTGTTTTAATTTGAACCTCAAAAGGAAGAAAAAAGTAGAATAATAATAAGAAAAAACAGAACAAACCCAATAGGTCTTTCTGCGAAAGGCAGAAGCGCATGGCATTCACTAGTGTGCCACAGCAGACAATCATGTTATATGTTCATTATTATATTCATATACTCTAGCTTTTGCTAATTTATTCCTGTAGAGCGCATGGAATGTATCAAGAATCAAGCAAATATAACTATATTCTGTGCAGTGACAGTGAAATGTATGCGCTTGTGAGTGTGACAGGTTAAGAAAATCGGATAATACCAAAAATCCAGCCACATTATCCTGACACAAAGAGCGTGCTCGATTGGAAATTCCAAATATTAGAACAGAGAGAATTCCAATCGAGTACGCCAGAACAGTGTGCCGACAGAATTCTACCTGTTCCAGCGCACCAGGTGGTGTGAGCAGAATTAACATGACGCCAAAACAGGTATAGCCACGCCCCGAATGTTTGTCGGAGGTTGTTGAACTAAGGTAACTATTGAAAGCAAGATTCACATGCATTTATTTGTCGGAGGATTGTACAGCTTTTCAATGGTTAAACCGATATGCATATTCATTTCGGGGCGTTTTGGCGTCATGTTAATTGAGCCGCGTTTTAAACCTTACCAAAATGGCGGACACATTACTGAAAACATGAGTTCTGAGTTTTGTAAGCAATTTTTGTAGAAAAAGCAGTAAAACTCTCTTATCTATGACAATAATTTAATAATTTGGTATAAATAAATTGAAAAAAAAAATATCAACGCAAAATATGTACTGTACCGACAGTTGAAAGTGATATGCAACTGTCACAAGTACGGAAGTCTCTTTACAGGCCGTCTATACAATTCAGTTCCGACATATATCCACTCGTTTGGTAATATCTCTAGAAGAATCGGAATTCAATTCTGGTGCAGTTCCGACTGGCCAATCGAGCACGCCCAAAGTCAATCAGTTCTAGGCCTGGAACAACCTTTATGCACTGAGCACCAAGAATGAGGGAGATATATATACCAGTACCATTAGTATTAACTTTTGGTGTGTCACAGTCAGGGATCAAACTATGACCTTCTGGCTATGGTGCAAACTACTTGACCAACTTTACTGGTCAGTGTATATATATACATAATTATATATCACTCGTCCAGCATTTACATGGATTTACACTTACAATTTTGTTACATAGTGTATTATGAACCAGGCAAGTTCACATCAACTGATAAAAAAAAATAATATTGAGAAGTATTTAATGTAGTAATTTTATATGTCTCAAAATTGAACAATTTGAAGCTCCAACACATTTTGTGTATATATCATATATAGCACTGCATCTGTGACTGACTGTGCCCAGGGTAATCAATGTATCCATCATTAAATGATGCAGATGAAGTGGATGGTACATTTGCAATGTAATCAGTACACACTAGACTATCTTGGTTGTGTAATCTCAAGGAGGGGATTAACTACACACATAGGACACAGGAATTTGACCCTGAAGACACAGTTTTGGTGAGGTTACACGGCTCCTAGCAATCTCTTTAACCAATTAGACATGCGGTTAATGTAAATATATCAACTCAAAAAAGGAATTTTAAGCACCCCTGTCAGTGCACAAAACACCTGTCAGTATAAGACATACCACCATGAAGAAATAATGGGCGGACAGAAAAAAAATAAAAAAAATAAGTGTCACTGAGGTATCTTCCTGCACATTTGGCAAAGCCAGACAAATACACCTTTTTCTTGATGACAGGGAGCAGCCGTATACCATTTAGGCATAGAAAACTGCACAAAATTAAAGAAAATTTCAGAGGGGATTAGACACCTGTGAACAGTCCCTGATAAAGAAGAAAGTCCTGAGTATTTAGGAAACAAGTGATTCAGCTAGCTGAGTTTCAAAACTGACAATACATATATTATACATTACATAATCACAAGTCTACATATCTTGATTTTAGAGAAAGAAAATACGGTAAAAAAATGGCTGTATTGTATAATCATTATTAGGAAATTACATACCAGTAAGATTATTATCACCTGATCAAAATTTGACCAGGCTTGTTAACAATACATCCCCTTCCTTAGTGACAGTATTTCTAGATAACTTTTATATTCTATAAATAAAATGTTGTATCATGCTGTATTGTGGTATGATACCAGTCCTGACACCAGGACAACCAGTCCTGGAACTACCCTAACTTACGCTGAGCACGAAGTTTCACTTAGCATGATAACAACAGCACCATATTGTTAACAATTTATGGTATCATCATACCCCAAATTCAAAACGAGGATCAGGTTCTCTAAAAACTCAGTCAACACAGAAGTGATACAGGATTTAGTTAACCCACAAAATAAAATACTGACAGCTGAACAAATGTGCATATATATTTCCTGAGTCATGTCTACAGTACACATTTAGCCAATGTGCCAAGATGAAACACTCATTCATGGAATAGAGGAAGAGTAATAAGATAAAATGGATGGACAGACAAGCAAGTAAATTAAATTAAGAATTAAGCTCCGAGCAGAATAAACATATTGTTTTCTATGACCACAATATGGTCCATTTTGACCCTCAAATCATTTCAATGATTGAACCTTAGTTATTTCAAACTTTGTCTCTTTATCTACATATCAAAGATACATTTGATCCGTGTTTGGAAAAAAAAGAGAGGAAAACTCTGTAAACGCAAGAATTTTACTGAGTAGGAACCCAGTACTGGATACTAGGTCACATAGGACTTATCTTGCAATAAATTCAAAATCCTTCCTAAACTGGTCTCTAAATACAAAAACCTGATATTTAATTAAATCAAAACCGTCAAGTCAAGTGTTGTGATATTGATTTTTTCGAGGTTAAGAAAGATGAATGACCTTTAATGGCTGACATGGTTTATACAAACAAAGAACTTATGACCTATTATGGATACAAAAATGGGGCACTTACAGTTTTATTGTACTAGCTTAGACTGCTTTAAAGCGAAATAAAATGTTCATAACATTGTTCCTGTATATGATTAAGTTTTAACTTCCTAATGTGAGAACAATTGAAAAGTTCATCAATCAAACTTCACCACAGCATCTGATTTAGACTGTCCGGTACTCTGTTTTATGCTAACAGTAACTGATGAAATACTGTGTTCTATCTGAGATAAAATCCAAAGCCCACAATGTGATGATATAGATCGGCCAGGACTACTTTTTTTACTTATAAAGGAAATGTAGCAGCAGTTAGCATAAAATAAAAAGAAAATTTGTTTGTTTTGAGTGGATATGAATTATATCTTATCTCAAAGTCATACAATTTTCACATTTTATATGAATATGAAATTTTATCACTACTCAATGAGATATAACCCATATCCACTCTAAACAAACAAATATCCTCTATTTATCTAACAGCTAGTGTTGAAACATGTATGAAAAGTCTTTGTTTCATCTTCAATTCTGCTATGAGGTATGCAGTGAAAGTTAAGGAGTCCCTTTATTTTACAAATTATTTTATGACTTAATTAAGTTTCACCATTATTAATTAGAATCGTCTCCTAAAAATAATCCTGTCTAATTCATGATTTGGAAAACATCCAAATTACCATCATATTGTTTATCCTTGGATAAAATTTTGTGTTAGTATGTATGGGTTTAACCTCCCACCAAAAGTATTTCAGTTACTGAAGTTTTTCTACACAAGATGGACAAAGTGCTGCATCACTGAGATATCTTGTAGACACTTATCCTGACACTATGCCAACCAATCACAGTACCCATACATGCTGACTGCCAATCTACACTGACAGCTATATCAAAACCATTCTTGACAAATTTGGTATGTTGCAACTGTTCTTTCAAACTCACTATCTCATGGTTTCAAGGAAGGTGCTTTAACCAACTCTGCACCACCATTTAAATTTAAGCTGCAGTAAAAATAACCTTATATATTTCTAGATTCTGAAACTTTTGAACTCGAAGCTTGATCTGCAACATCTGATAAGACAAACTCTAAATAAATAATCAATCATTATTCAATATGGTAAACCACTTGGATCCTATTATAAATATAAGTAATGATGGGAGATCAAATGAAAACCTGTATCATATACATCCTCATATGTCTGCTTGTATGAATTTAACATCCATCCAACTGTTGAACAGTATTTCAATCACTTAATTAGGAAATACATCCTTAAATATTACATAAGTCTGGCAATTGATATCTAAATTTAAAGTGCATGTCCTGACAAATAACATATAATATACAGTGAGTGTATAACAGCCTGGTTAGGTGTGCTTGGATTAATGCCCTACCAACAGTATTTTAACATTTACTGATTTGTTGATGTTGGGCACGAAAATCAGATATAACATGCTGCCTACCGATATCACACTGTAGACAGGTGGCATGATACCCAATTCTGACAATGTTCTAAACTGTCCTAGAAAAAACTCTAATATTTAGAAAGCTAGAAAGAAAAATTCCAAAATAACATTTTAAATGACTTTGATTTAGTATGTCCTCGCTGGGGATCAAGCCCACGTATGTCCTCCCAGTTAATGTGTTGCAACAATGCATAGGCGTGAAAAATTATCAATGAAGAAAAATACTATACAGAATTATTTAAAGTGTTTCATTTACAGGTATTTCTAATGCTTGAATTCACTGACCTGTATTTTTCTAAGGACACATCATTGCCATCAATGTCCTTTGCTGAAAATTCGTAAATGGTCTTTGCTGACTTCCAGTCACTGGAAGAAGCCTGAAAAGAGAGGAATATTATATGATAAACAATATTATGCCACAATTCCTTGTTAAATCAGAAAAAATATATAACTGATCTACTTTGTCAAGACAGAAGCTATTTTCAAAAGGTATCAATATTTTTAATCAATTATGTGTAATCAAAAATAAATGTATAAGTTTCTTTCAATAGCATACTGTTCAATTATGGTCGATATGACTTGGGGCCGAACGACTGGAAGCAAGTCTACCACCTTGGTTCAAAGTCATTCATGGAATCAATGCCGTTAACAGACATCATATCTGCTACACACCACAATAAGTCTCAAATGAAAACACAAGACAACTTACCATGTTGCGACTTGAACAACTAACTCCCATAAACTGACGTAAAAGAAGCCGCTCTGAACACCATGAGATAAGCTGAGGTAAACAAACAGCGACAGGTTTCATACCAATGGGGGCTGTCTCAAGCAACTCGCGCACCAATCATGCGTAATCAAGTAATAGAAACTTGCCATTTGTAATAACGCACTAGATAAAGTCCCCCGAAATCGCGGGAATGTTATTTACTGTTGGATAGATACGAGTTGTATCATTTCCAAGTGCCAACTGGCAACCATTTTGAAAGAAAAAGTCTTTTTCATAATTATGAATTATATAAAAGCAGAAATTTTCATTAATTCTCCCCAGAAAATCAAAATGTATAACCATTAAACGTTCTTGAAATCCATTTTTATGACAAAATATTTCGAACAAAAAAATAAAAGCACAACATGGTCTCTTTAATACTATACATATGTGTATATATAGAGAACCTGCGCACAGTGAGGAAAAAAAAGTATGGTTTATTCGGAACACATCATCCGAGCACCGACGAATATGGCTGGGTAGGGGCCAAAATATGCGCGTTCGTAAGAGATAGAGAGGGGGAAAAAAAGAAACCGAATATCATTTGAGATACAGTAATCGTGTTAATGGCATTCGTGTCGTCTTTTACTGCTATCTACCAAAGATTAATCAATTATTATCACGGTGCCTTTCTTTCCTACAGAATATGCATATTGAACCATGAAGACATGATAATGTAGCATTTCAGTTCAAGGCCAAAAAAAAAAAAAAAAAAAAAAAAAAAAAAAAACATGCTCGGTATCGATAAATAATACAAATGTGGATGCAGCATTCATGAAAGAATTTTGAGTATTTGATGAACTTAGATGAATGAAATGATAATGTCAGTTTAGAAGGAAACATCACAAGCATACACTAGTAAATAAAAGTATAGAACGTGCTTGTGGAAAAAAGAAACACGGACTTAGCATCATAAAAGCATAACAGATGAAATGCCACATGCATGTAACATGTAAAAAAGAAAATAAATGATCATGTTCACAAATAAAACTGTCAGATCGAACCATAGAGTCCCCTCATAGTTGTCTCACTTTGATGGACATTTACACTGTTCGTATCGGGAAGTGCGAGATTGGGACCTTTAAAACCTGGTTTAATCACCCCGGCAGTTGGTCCTATACTGTTGATCTTTCTCTATTTCATGTAATGTCCTGTTTCCGTATTGTTTGTTTTATTATTATTTGCACCTCCGTCCGGAGCCATATCTTGGAACTGTTTGGTTAGATTTTGTTGAAACTTTGCATGAATGTATTAAATTATTATTCGTATATTGATAATAACATGCTGCACATTAAATGCCATCAATTTCCACCATGAATAATTGAGTTGTGGCCCTTTGATACTTTAAATACACATCCGTCCGGAGCAATATCTGGGAACTGATTGGTTAAATTGTAATGAAACTTGGAATGAGAGCCGTCGAAAACTGCTCATGCATACCCAGTTTAAAGATTTTGGGTAAAAGTCGTAATCCAGGGCCGGATCCAAAATTGTTCAAGGAGAAGGGGGCACACAATCTGATTGTGATGGTCTGGGGGCATGCTCCCCCGGAAAAAAATGTTTCTAATGTGATGGAGATGCATTCTGAAGGGTATATGGGGAGGAAAATTGAGTCCTTTTTCCAAGGTATAGTCACACACATCCATAGATAGGCAAAATTACTATCAAATGTCTGGAAACTGGTGGCTGTGGTTCGAATCCCAGTAGTTGTCAAACTTTTTCTTTCTATTCTACTTTTTGGTCATTATATCTGCATGGGTGGGTAGAGTTGGAAGTTTAAATATAGTTTATAGTTAAAGTTAGAATAAGAAGTCATTTGTCAATCTGAAAATCCTGAAATTCAGGAAAATTCCATTAAAACATTTATCACTCAGATCAGGTTTAGAAAGGAAAGATATTTTATTTTATTTTTGTAATTTGTATAGGCAGAGATTTAAATAACCTACTTTAATGTAGCTCCGTGGTATAGGTATTTATTGGATAGATTATGCTAACTTTAATAACAAATATGGTACCTGATATATTGAAGGACTAAAAAAATCAAAACCACTCGGTAAAAGTTTTTTTAATTTGGAAAGATCAACCGAAATAGATCTACTTCGTAGAAAATTCAGGTAAACTTTAAAATATGTCTTTCAATTATGTAATTTTTAGCGATAGGGCCTATATTGGAAATCTAAAAAAAAAACATAGACCAGTGTGTAAAATTGGTTTGGTATGGTAAGAATTTATAACATATTTCATGTATTTTTAGTTAACAGTCAGGGTTTGTTTGCTGAATGCTATTATTTGTTTATAATCAATAGCAAAACATTTTTTCGTAAAAAGGATATGACATTTATTTGTTGTTGGTTGTTGTTGTTTTTTTTATTTCTAAAAATGATATCTTTAGATAAAAAAATGAAACAGGACGGTAATTTTTGTTTAGATTTTGCATAGAGGTGTACGTGTAAGCATAAAACGCAACATTATTGTTTATTTTTCAATTCTTCATAGTGAGCACTCCGGTGTGACTCCCTTAAAGTTAGATAATATATATTGGAACTTGAAGGCAATGGATCTAAGACATGAGTGATATAATAATATTGCTTGGGTCGATTTTTATTTTACTTTAGCCTATAGCTGTGCAAGTCATGTTCTTAACCAATAAAAAAAAACATCCGTGTTTTATATTGCGCTACCTACAATCTTTTATGCAGCACGCTGCAAGGCTAGCTTGCGTGTTCGAATCCAGCTAGAGAACTTATAGTAATATCAAAATTTCAATTCAATATACCTATAAAAATAAATAAACAAAATGAAAAAGAAAAGAAAATATCATGCATAAATAAAAGTATTTGATAGGGTTATTTTTTTCCTTGGCACAATAAAGTATTACATTTATGTTTTTGTGCTCTATTTAAAAACAACAACATTATTTTGTTATATTCTTTTAAGATTTAAAATACATTCACTAAACTATTCTTGTGCATTTGTTATCTGAAAAAATGTAGAAGAGAGGGTGAGGCAATGTGCTTATTGTAATATTAAGAAAAATGTTTCAAGATTTTTCTTTGATACAAAAAAAATAAAAATAAATGTACCCGGTAAAAACATTAACACCCCCCTCCACACACACACACACACACATACCCGATGAATCCGGGTCTGGTAATCTTTGCAGTTTCGCTTCAGTAATTGGCGGGTGATATCAAATTAATGAATTAACTTATTTGGATCTATATTCCATGCACGATCTCCGGAACCAGACGCACCCACCCACGTGACAGTGAGTACAGATTATGGCATACCAAAAATAATTCAAAGACCAAAACGGAAATGTTATATTTGTAATACAAATGGAGATTCGTTTCATTAATTGTATTGCATGAATAAAAACGATATAAAGAAATTAGAAAATACTTTATTAAAAGTTAAAGTTATTAACAGTAAAACTTTGGGAAAAGACCTTGCATTCCTTAATTTATACTAGATATCTTCTACTGTTTTTTTTGTTGTTGTTTTTTTTTTTTTTTTTTTTTTTTTTTACATACAAAGGATTTTTATTCAGGGAAACAGACAAAATAATTTCTCTCTGACACCACAGCTTTTTTTATGCGGCGATACATTGTGCACTTTGTTGAGAAAACCCCTGGGCAAGTATATCTGAACGGATTGAACTGCTCTTACCACTGTCATATTTATATATAAGATATGTCAATATCTAGAATGAAACACCTTCCGGTCTGATCGCGCATGTGCAAAATCGATGTGTCAAATTAAGCTCATTAATTTATAGATCTATAATTAAAATTGCAAATACGATATATCAAGACTGAGATGAAAAAAAAAGATGATGTGGGTGAAGACGGCGGGCAAGCTGTGAGGATTGCTGCAGACGGTCTGAATCCTTCCCTGGAGCCAGAAGTATGCCGACCATAATCCCCAGGAAGTCAGAGGTGTTCAGGCGCATTAAAATTCAAAATGTTTGATATTAAACTAAATACAACTGACATGTGTACCGTATACCGTACTTTATCTATCGATACGTATGAACACACGCGTACAAATAGTTCCCTTTTCTTCATCGTTGCATTTAGGGATTGGCTAAAAGCGTTTAATCAATTTTCACGTAATGAGAGACATTTTCCTGACATATTTGTCAATATTAATGAGAGAAAGAAATTACTGTAATGAATTTCATGGATTTAATTGGAAAGAAAATACTGCTGAACAGACAAAATTAATTTAATCAGAGATGTGATTTCCTAATATAACTTCGCGATTTAATGAATGCTCATTTTACATCATAATCAAATTTTACTTCTGTTTTGCACATAAAACTCGTCATACCAAATAACGCAATAATACAAGCACAGTCATGTATTATGATATATATATATTTTTTTTTTTTTTTTTTTTTTTTGCCAAAATGGCAATTTCTTAAAAGGGATAATCCTTTAAATGATATACTACCATATTGCCCACAATACGCACTTTCGTATAAAACAACTACAGCAATTTAAAATTTAAATTTGGAGTTTTGTCCACATCTCAGACCTAACCGTTGCGGTTCTATATTCAAATACATCACGGAAGAAGCCCCAAGCAGCACCAGCTGGGGAGGACCTCCACTCCATGTGCGTATATGGTATACGCCCCTGGCTATATCATTATAAAATATATATGGGCATAACCAATTTAATATATTTGCCGCCAGAAACTTAAATATACCAGTGTTACCATTATATTCGTGTCTAAAAAAAAAAAAAGCCAAATACCGTATAACTCTGTATAAATGCACCCGGAGCTCATGAGAAACGAACACTAGTATCTGTTTAAACGTCCCAACACACACACATACACGCTAAAATGGCTAATACCTCAACCGATTTAAAATATATATTGTTTCACTCAAAAGTCAATTTGGTTGACCAACAATAAAATACTATTAGCTTGGCTGTAATCAAACTTCATAATTACGGTATGCTTATCGATCTGACTGAACCTGCCAGTATTTTTCACGTCAACCTATTTTACGGAGACATTTTGTTTTTGTGCTGTTGGAGTTAACCGTCGCCGTGACAGTTTTCAATCATATACACAGCAACACCCAGCATCAGCAAATGGAGGGAGACACGGGTAAAACCACTGACCTATCGTACGTCAGCTGGAGAAATTAGAAAACAAATTACATTGAACTACAGAAGGGAGGGAGGGCAATCTTTTATTCCATGATTTCTGTGTAAAGACTGAGCGATACCATCATACACCACAGAATATATGAGGTATTCATCTTCATTGTCTGTAATAGTTCTCAGTACAAAACAAAAACAAACAAAAAACTTCATGTATTAATTTTTACTATATAATTGTTCTTTTAAATGTACAGGGGAGATCACTGAGGTAAATATGAGTGACCGGGTTAGGCTCAGCACTCTCCCTTGATTTCATCTCCACTTTCTATTAATTATCAGTACACATGCACTTGTGCGTAATGTACTCTGTTGTGAACTTGTAACATGAAACGCAACAAACAAACCTTTTGTCAAAGGAAGAAAAAGGACACGATACAATGCTTAAAGTACATAATTCGGGCAAAAACACATTTTGCCTTTTGACATGTTTATTGCTTCATTTGTCAAAGTGACAAGCATCATTTTGACTAGTGCAATACGGCGTAGTTGTCGTCTGCGTTATTTGTTGTTGTTGTTTTTTTTATATTAAACATTCATTATTCATTCACATCATAATAAACAACTGAAAATAAATCTGCTTTTATTTCCATTTCATCACCGTATAGCAACTGCGTATAGCTGGACAGTCCAGTTTGCGCATTCGTATTAAAATGGAATTTATTTCGTCGGTTTAACGGATTGATGAATGACACATGTAGCTACGCAAAATAACATATGTACGCAAGCAGAATGACAAATGTCAAAATATGGAACGCCAGGTCCGTCTTATTATGACTTATTTGCTTATATGCGGTAGTCATTTCATTATATGCGGTAGTCATTTCATTATATGCGGTAGTCATTTCATTATATGCAGTAGATATTGTATTATATACTGTAGACAGGGTTAGATAATATAGTTAATGTATTTTAAAGTTTCTGTGTGTGACGTATTATTTGTTTACAGTGCACGTGAATCTTGTGTTCGTCATTAAGTCTCGTGTTTTGTACTCGCCAGCCTCGTTTTGTATTCGTCTAACATGTGTCCTGTTTCTTATGAATATTTATAAAACCTTCTGAAAGTATTTTACCTTATTAGGAAATATCTGAATTTAGAGAGTGAGACAGAGTGCGTGCTGCACGAGCTTTTAATTTAAATTTCGCTGTCTTCCGCCTCCTTAAATTTCACGGCACTCTCTCTCTGGTCGCCGAACCGTACGGTTCTGGTTCTTCTAATTCAATCGACTTCTTTCAACTTTGTCAATGTTGAATGGCATCATTTTCTTGTTGAGTAGAAAGATATTTCGACTGTTTCAACTTTACATATTACGTGAAAATATTATTTGGAACTTATTTCTTGATTTGGTAAAGACGAAGCAGAATCCATGTATTGTTTCTTATTGAAACCCCGGCTACAAATGGCGCCCCACGTTGGGCGCCAAATGTAAGCCAGTAAAATCCTACTGCCCCGCGCTGGTATCGAACTCGGGACCCTCGGTATGCAAATCGGACACTCTACCACGTCGCCACAAAAGCTAGCTCTATGGCAAGATAGTACAAGTGCCATTTTATACCTCTACTACAATACAGTAGTTATCTAACCCTGTCTACAGTAGAAATTTCATTATGTGTGGTACTAGTTTCTTTATATGCTGCACATTCTTGATTATATGTAGTAGAACTATTCTTATATATGGTGATACTGCCTTTGTGTATGGTACGAAGACCAATATATGTAGTAGATTTGTTATTGTGTGTAATAGATAAAACTTTATACGTGGTGTTTTTTACATTACATGATGTGCAAAATGGAATATATGTAGTAATCACTGTTCCCATTTTGTGTGGTGCTTTTTTCCTTATATGCAGTAGAAATCACATTATATGTCGTACTTTCGTTTATATACGCTGTAGATCTCACATTATATGTTGTACATACGATTTCCTTATATGCGGTGCTTTCAGCATTATACGCGGCAGTATTTTCATTATGTGCGGTAGTTTCGTCGTTATGATGAGAATATTTCAGAACAATATCGAATATTGTCGGATTATAACGAATCCGGATGTTTCATACGAGTAAATCTAGTGCATAATGAAATTTCTTCTGCACATAATGAAATATCTACCACATATGATACAATATCTACCGAATATAATGAAATAACTACCGCATATAAGCAAACAAGTCATGATAAGACGGTCATGGCGTTCCATATCAAAATGTGCACCTAGCATTATGACGTTGGAGGGCGCTATGCCGGTTTGACTTGGAGCGAGTTCAGATTACCTACTAGAGTTAGCTAAAGTTACCAGAGTTGCAATAAAACGCGCGGGGTTTTTACCCTACGAACTCTGTAGGGTTACGCGAGTTCAACCCAGCGAGGTAGGTGGGTAGACTAGAAAGTAATATGGCGAACGGAAAGCATCTAGGCAAATTTATAGAAAATTATAAATATCTATGATATCCTGTCTTTAAATAAGCCGGTAAGCTGGCAGCTACTTTATTCAAGTCCAAGCAAAAAAAAAATCATGAATAAAAGATCTTTTGTTTTAATCATATGTCTATTTACAAATTACGTCACAAGAGGTAAACCTCATGCGTTCAGATGATTGCTAACTAGAGTATATTTATTACGTCATCAATACGAGTTTACTCGAGTGATGTTTGTTTGTTGGGTTTAACGTCCCACCGACAGTGTTTCAGTCATTTGGAGACGATGTCTACTTGAGACAGATATAGTGCCGCCATATTGCAGTATCACGCCGTAGACATCATGTGGCATGATACCACACCCAGTCACATTATCCTGACAACGGGCAAGTCAGTCCTGCAACTACCCGTATATGGTTAGCGCTAAGCAAGGGAGCTTTAACAGTACCATTTTTTGTTGCTTTTTGTGTGTGTGTGTGTGTGTGTGTGTGTGTGTGTTTTGTGTGTTTTTTGCGACTTTGGTATGTTGCGGCCAGGGATCGAACCCACGACCTTCCGCACCCGAAGCGGACGCTCTATAACTCGAGTAGAACTATAGTTGGTCAACTGAATCCGCTGTCGATAGTTCGGAGTAGTATATACAGGAATTTCGCCCTCGAAAGAAAATGTCACTATATACTACTCTTCGGGAAGAATCGGTAAAATGAAATAATAAACTGTGGGTGTTTTCCAAATTTGAAATAGTTATTTCTTTTAAACAAACTGTTTGAAATTGAAAGTAGATCCACTGCTTAAAGACATAATTGCATTGTGCATAATACTTTCCATTGCTTTTCTAAGTGCAGGCCAAACAGTTCAGATATTAATATGAGCTCAGGCTTACAAAGGTTAATATTTAAAAATAATGAACGTCACTTAAAATTTTATATACGAACACATCTCTTCGATCTACATACTGATCGTAGTTTCGTAATTAATTCCCAGAGTCACCCCCCCCCCCCCCACACACACACACCAGCTGGCCTGATAATACAATTTTCTGGGTGACTTAAATTGTCTTGATTTGGTAAATGGAAATCCCAAACGTGAGCCCCTTACTGAAATAAAGTTAGCCAAATGACCAGTCACCCAGGCCGACCTTTTGCTGAGAGTCACTTATCTACGCTGTCATTATGACAACGGTTCTGTGTCTGCTTTAATCTGAATCAGGCAAACGCCTTTAGTATTGCTGAACATACATTTTATTTTCATTTTTTTTATATTATTAATGAGTTTTTATACGTATAACAAAAACGTCCCCAAGCTGGATTAGAACTCGCAACCTAGCATTGCAGCCAGTGCCATAAAATTCGTATTAATGTCACTATAAATCATGTAGAAAAATATTTTCACGCTCTATATATTGAATAAGCGGGCCGTGAGTTCAAGCCCCGGCGGCTACCTACCATGATTTTGTATGCGAGATTTTTTACGGAGGATATGAGTCTAGTACTGGTCCTTCCTTAGAGCCCCCCCCCCCCCCCCCCCCCCCCCCATTACAATGACAAGAGGGTCGTTGGTCAGGAATCTTGTCAAAACTGAGAAATAAAATCTACCACATTTCCCTCACACACCAAAACTTACCCTAAGTGATAATAAAACTATTTAGCTCAAAGCTTAGATTTTAATATATTAAACATTTATCTAACTTAAAAAAGTTACCATATTTCCCTCATTTCCCTCAGACACCACTCAGATTGCATCCCCGTCTTTTATCCAGGGTAGCAACCCCCCCCCCCCCCCCCAAAAAAAAAGTCAAAATGTCATACATTTATTATATTTCAACTCCTGTTATGATAAAATTACTTTCCCAGAGTTCCGAGTATTCAGTTTCCTCGCCTGAGTAAAAACGAAACGCAGGATTTTGATTCTACGAATTAACTCCTCTTTGATTATTCTGCCCCAAATGAGGCAGTTTATACAGTTTAATGTAAAACAAATGTCACATTGATGGTTGCTCAACAAAACTTTAAAATATAACAGCATCAAATTATGACACATGAAAGCCAAATCATTTACTGATGCAAGATACACAAGAACATTAGTCAGTAGACAGAATTGATAAACGCACTTAACATAATACAGCATACCACTTGTCAGTGTGGCAAAGGCAGAATGTCACGTGTAAACATGGACTTGTAAGACGGCAAGATGTAATTTTTGCCCTAATTCTGTTCCATATTAAAGTACAGACTTCTTGCTCTTACTGCACAGCTTCTTATGTAGGAGTGAATTGGTAAGCTTTATCTTTTTTACAAGTATTCCACCAATCATTAGCTTAGCAACTAAAAAAATACCTGGGCGATTTTTTCACCAATATACCTAAATACGTGTGTTTCATTTCTTAATAAATATTGTCAGTTACGAAAGTAATATTTTATGTCAGCGTAATCATGAACTAGAATATTGAGTACACACAGAGGTTGACCCACAGACCTTCTCAATCACCCTGCCTAGACTCAAACACATAGCGACAAAAGTGATACATTTTTTAGTGATCACACAAACGTTGGGTGGGTTAACATCATATTGGGTTCTTTCAGAGCTTTATATCATTCATAACCTATAATAGAATCCTAGTACAGGATTTATATAATCTAAAAATATGCTATCAGATATGTTTCAATACACTTTTGAAAGTAGTATATACGTGTGAGAAGTAAACTTTCGCACAAAAAAGCTATATCATATAATAAAAATGGCCTTTGGGCGTTTTCGTACACTAATAATAAGAAAATGGTACAACAAATTTCACGAAAAATATCGAGCTACCGCACACTAGCCTGAAGGCTTCCTCGAATAAAAAGTCTGAGTGACTCTACTGGGACTCGAACCTATATCGGGGAGGAGCTAAGTGATGTTAAGTCAGCGAGGTCCCGTAATGACACCTGGTGAGTGAACTTGGAATTAAGAGTGAATGAAGAACCAATACTTTATTGTCAAACGCTCTGCTCCACAAATAGCATTTAACAGTGAACTCAACCCCCATTTTTTATGCTTGAATTCCAATCTAGGATATTGATAAAAATGAACATGCTGCTTTGTCATTAATAACTGAAGTTTTTTTCAACAGGTGCGCGCGTTTGATCATATTTTTTTTATTAGCGGTATATATCATTATGATTCTTAATTTCGCTGTCATTTTAATCGTATATATTCCATATCTTGAAGTTCTTTTCCTAGAAGTTTGTACCTAGAAGAAAATTATAAATACCAAGAACGCTCGGAACGTTAGACAGGGTATACAACTAATGTAGATAGTTAATGTGGTTTGTAATAACAGTTATTCCCCTTGTACATTGAGTATTTCATGGAAAAAAAGTAATAGAAATAAGTTTGTTGACTGCATTTTATTTCTTAGTGTTGGTATATTAGGGAAAATGGTAGCAGCAAAATCATAAAGAAATCTTTATGAAAATATAAATATATATTAACAAAAACCTGGTGAAACAGTCAGATCATTCGGTGATCATTAAATGTACACGTTAGTGTGTACCTATGATTGATCTGTTGTCGTTCTTTTCCCCTTTTTTTCTTCCGTTTTTTCTTGTTGTTGATATAATAAAGTCAAAATGCGACATTCCGACGTCTGATGGGGGAGATAAACTCGGAAAATCGAGGTTAAGTTTTCATTCAGTCTCTTTTATTTTATATAAAATAATATAATCCATATAAGAACTTCGGATAAATGCAACTCGAAAAATCGCAGCCATCCCTATAGGCAAGCTGTAATGCCCTTCTACAACCTTCATCGTCCATGATAAAGTACATATACATATCCGAAAACTGTTCAAAATAATTCAGTTGGAAATACCAACGCTGCAGGGAGTTTATACAAATCTATTTTTTCAGCCACTCACTATTTAATTATGTTCATGTTGTATTCAGACTTACCGTCTTTCTCAGAAAACGTTGATTGATTGATTGATTGATTGATTGATTGATTGATTGATTGATTGATTGATTGATTGATTGATTGATTGATTGACTGACTGACTGACTGACTGACTGACTGACTGACTGACTGACTGACTGATTCATTCATTCATTCATTCATTCATTCATTCATTCATTCATTCATTCATTTATGGATGGAAACTAACGTTGCGAAAAATTAAGTCAGCGACATCGTATAATCGGTTTATATTTAATAAAATACCAGGCCTATTTATAAGTTTAAACTTTATCCTCTTTTTTTCATCGCCAGCGATACAAAGTATCACACCTCGTATATACATCGCTGACGATGCGTGGATACTGACACGACCTTCTTAAGTTTGCAGGGGAGACTGGAGGACCAGAAGAAAACGCACGTATCTATATCTGTACATTTTCATGAAAGGGAATCAAACCCAATTCACATTTATGATAAGCAACATGGGTGACCACTTCACATTCGTTTCTATAGCTAAGTTAAGATAAAACTTTTTTACGCCGATTTGGAAACAAGTTGTTGTTGTTGTTGTTTTCATTACCCCTCTCAACAGTTCCTGATTATATAGATTTACTGATATATATTGTAAACAGGCAGTTAGGAAAACGATGACCGGATATTTGGATTAATTTTGATAAATGCTTCTCTCTAAATCTAAGACATGAATCAGTGATTTCGTTCTGTGAATATTGACGTGGAATGAACTCTGTTCCTCTCTCATAAACTGTCTACATATGTGTTTACGTAGTTAATTCACACAGACATTATGAGATGCCCTCGAAGCATTTTAGCCTAACCACTTTAGCGCTTTGAAACGTTTTCCTGAAATTATTGCCAGATGAGTTTTCACTTGGCGTGTCAAGAATTTGAAACAACAAAAACAAATACTATACCACGTTCGGAATTTCCTGGACTGGGATGAGAACCCTCGTGTATAAATACAGATGAATTAGTAGGTGAAAAGGGATCAGTAAGTATTATTCTATCATTCGGTGAAAAGATTAAATAATTCATTTATGATATATTATATCATACACCATAGGAAATGAGATTTTATCATTTTCATGGGAATAAAAATTTTATGTATGCCGATTTAAAAAAAATAATAATAATTAATAAAATAATAATAATAGTAAATAAATAAAAAAAAAAAGATAAACGCATTACCAGTAAATGAGGCGGGATAAAAAAAGATAAAGAGATATAATGGGTTATATAAAATCTGTAATGATGATGTCATATTATACAATTTTGGATCCCGGGGGGTAATTTCAAAGACAGGACTAAGCAAACTATGAATAGCTACCATAGAAAAAAAAACATAAAATAGGAATATGTGTTCATGTGAATGTAATATAACATCTTATTAACTCGTGATAATAGGAAATTGATATTTTTACTCGTGAAGCACATCTTTCTTTGACTCGTAAAATAAAAATAATAAATAAATCTTATTGTATGGTAAATAGACTTCCTCTTTTTCATTATAGTTATATGGTATTCACCCTCAATCATTTAGAAATTATAAATAAAAGTGGCTTGGTGGATAACAAAGGATTCAAGGTTTAATATACAATGAGGATGGACGTGACCAGTCTATAAACTATAAAATAGTTTTGAAGAGTCGACCAAACTTTTTGTACATGCATATCTATCTAAAGGCCATCACATGTCCATCGTTACTTACTAGAATCTTTCAAAGTTTTCACGACGCCACGTACTAGTCCAACCTATAGGAACCACCTAGTCTGGTTCCCTGCGTATTACTAATTACGTAGTAATAAAGGGAAGGAACTCCAGACTAGGAACCACTACGATGGATGTTTGTAAAGGTTAATGTAAGACTTATTTTCCAAACAACACGTTTTAAAATAAATGACTTATCAGCGCATATTTATCCCATCTGTTTCACAAACGAATTGTCAACCACCGGGCATAGTTTCATGTAATATATACACGCTGTAACACGTTAGTGTTTATTTGTTTTGTATATTGCTTTACTCGTAGTATTTGATCGTTTATTAATGTTTTAAGACATACAGATGTCTGATTTTGTTTGCCTGCATCAGTTTGGACGCCGTGGTCTGGTAGTAGTGTACGTACCTGTCTGCGGATCCGAAGGTTATGGATTCGAACCTTTTTCGGGACAAATCTCTTTTCTAATTTTCCATGGGCAAAGTACTGACCCAACATAAAACCTTTCGAGATGAAGTATAATATGCACATATTTTTTAAAGAATTTATTTCTCAAATCAACGAAAAAAGAAAGTTTAAACAAATATCAGTTAAATGTATTTTGATGAATGGAAAACATGAACATTTCTATACTGCATTTCATATTAATTTCAGTAATATTGTATTCCATGTGAATTGGAATGAGTTGTATTAATAGTTAATAATAGAGATGAACGAAATATCCTTTCATCTTTTTAATCGAATTATCAAAATTAATTTTATTCGTCAACTGCATTGATCTATGTCGTTTATTAAACTGTGCGTTTTAAATTTAAAAAAGAAAAAGTTTTTATGCGTCATTTAGGTTCAATTCAATCTAAAGAATCATCTGTGTGACCAACAAAAGACACTAACGGATTACTTTAAATTAAACAAAATATATTATCTATTTCTTATTTAAATACACTCCTACTTATGGCCTCCATGAACATGGGCGGTCTTCAGAGGATTGGGGGAGAAAGATAATTACACCCGTGCAGACTGCTCTTTTGGTTAGATTATAATGTGAAATTATTTCTCTTTATACACAAAATGAACAAGTATCTTTCATGTATCGATTCAACTGTCGGATCCTATAATCGTGCGTCTATTGAAGCCAGGGATATTCTGATGACTGTCATCATGGCAAACATACGTACATCTGATTGTATCATCGAGACTGGGGTTCAATGGCCTTGGTATAAGTACGAACACTTGACATAATTTTATTTGACGTATATACCAAAACGCTATAATGCCACCAAACACAATGAGTTTTATCGTTTTTTATATATCACCAATTCGAAGTAAAGATTTGATATGCACCGAAAATGAAGTAACTTCGCAGAAATTAACAATGGAAAATTTTCCTTGGCATGTTTTACAAGATTTTTTAAAATTTAAATATCAAACATGTTTGTTTTAATATATTTTCAATTTTTTTTTAAACCAAAAAAATCATAATCATTTTCAATATCATTAGAATTTACAAAATACATATCTTTCATTTCTGGATACATTTATACTTTTTTCACACTATCTTACAGTACGTAAATGAGACGAAACGCTTTTTCAAAATGAATGCAATTTCATGTTATGGGGAAAAAGTCCATGCAATTTTCATGAAGAAGATGAAGCTTTTTAACATTTATATAAATTCAAATTAACTCCCTTGTCATGTCGTCTACTTTATTGAATTCTCTTCGTTTGGTTGTTTGTTTGGTTTAACGTCTCACCGACAGTATTTCAGTCATTTGGAGACGATGTCTACTTGAGAAAGATATAGTGCTGCCACACTGCAGTATCACGCCGTAGACATGTGGCATGATACCACACCCATTCACATTATCCTGACACCGAGCCAACCAGTCCTGGAACTACCCTTATATGCTGAGCACCAAGCAAGGCTGCTTACCAGTACCATTTTTACGACTTTGGTATGTCGCGGCCGGGGATCAAAACCACGACCTCCCGATTCCGGGGCGGACGCTCTAACCACACGACCACCGGGACCGGTCAATTCTGTTCGTAAATACCCGCAATTGACTCAAGTTCCACCAAACGTACTTAACACTAAGTAATACCTAAATACTTATAGGCGAATTTCACCAGTCTTGTTTCTCTAATTAAATAACCAGATATTTTTTTTTTTAACAAATAGTGATGTTGATTAAGGTAATGATTTATGTCAACTTTGTCACGTAATCATACACTTCAATATTTAGTAAATCAGGAATGCTGGATGATTTGTTTTACTTAATTTAAGAATATAAGAATTACTAAGTATTGGAGCTCGAGGCAGACAGAACACCCAACATAACAAGAATTTCAAAAACAAATCTAAACTCATTTGTATCTAGCACTTTATTATAGAAATTATCTATTTTTTACTTTCATTAACAAGGATATTTTATGTTTCCTTACTAATGCTATTATGTGTGTGTGTATATATATATATATATATATATATATATATATATATATATATATATATATATATATATATAGGTAGTAACGTTATAAAGAGAGACTTATATCACATGTGTTGTCAATTTCCTTACCATCAAGATACTGTAAGGAAAAATTAATGAACATAACTACGAGCAATCTGTCTAAATAATTTTGAAATACTTCATAGACTAAGATGAATTATACATTAACAGTCTATGTTAGACTTACTAATATAAGACCAAGATAATACCAAGATAATTCTTCAATTTAATGTTAGAAACCAAAATAAAACACGTTACATATGCATATAGTAGCCTTTAATTGATTTAGTGCCGGTTGCTTGCGCCAAACAAATCAAATATAGCTAATTAGGCATGTGACATATTGTCAAGTAATGCATAATATGGATAGAAATCTTTTTTTAAAAAATGAAGTAATCCAATTAAAAGAATGACGTCAACTATCAATTATCACTTAAACACCGTTTTGCAGTCCTACTAGTTCATTCGACTCACACACTTCCTTCCAAAAATAACGATAAAAAGATTTTTGTGCTTCGTATCGACAAAGACTTCTTTCGTTATACGAAGAAGCAAATTATTAAAAGAAACACGTAAAACAATCAAACGGGTAATTGATATTTGTTCAAAGTAAACTGTTCTTCCGAAACGAAATCTTTTTGACAAACATAGACGTACCCGATGGTTACTTAATACTTGTTTAATCTGTATCAAGTTATGAATATAAAGCAGCTGTCGGAATGATATGAAAAAGAGGGTAAATATTGTTCCTACTGAAACCCCCGGCAGGGAGATCCAAGTAGAAACAGCCTGTCTTGGCCGGGCCCAGAGAACTCCCGATAGACAATGCGGCCACTGAAGAACTGGCGCCGCCACGGATTACGGGGCCGTGTAGGACAGCGGGTCCAGTGTTTGAACTACATAATAAGTCTTGTTATATATGATTTTTGTTTAATTATGCAAATTTGGCCTCTTTAAATCACTTCTGTTTTTGTAACGAAAGCAGCCTTTGAACGGACATGCAACAATTTACATTTTTTTTATTGAATTTAGAGGTTTGTGAAATGTTCAATATAAGAGCAGAAGCGGTTTTCTGTTTCTTTTTTTATTTTTTGATAGCCCTTGTCCCTCATAATTTTTAATTTGTTTAAATCAAATCTATTTCGAAATATTTGTTTGATATTTTTGTGCTCTCTCTCTCTCTCTCTCTCTCTCTCTCTCTGTATATTTATCTATAATAACACGAACTGAGAGAACTTTGTGTGAAAAAAATATGCATATACCTGATCAATACAGGTATCGGATATATGTATCAATATGAAATGCGTAATTTTGTAAACATGGGATTACTTTTATAGGAATGAGCCGTAACTAGTGTTGCTATGTTTTTCTATTGGCTTTCCCCCCGTTTCAATTGCAAACGTTTTAAAATTTAAAAAAAAAATACTTTAACTAAAAGGTGCGCTTAAGACATTTATGCGCGTGCAGGAGTTTGAAGTTCTATCAATAAATAAGTAATATAGTAAAAAATGAGTCCCGTATGCTGTGCTTTTTATGATATCTTTTACTATATTTACTTATTTATTGACAGAAATTTAAACTCCTGTGGATAAACATCTGCACATATCCTGTACCTCCTTATTGACAGACTCGTATAAGTTGATTTTAACATATGACTTTGTCTGAACTATTTCCTGCAAATATGGAAGAAATAAGTACCCTTATCTACAAAGGGCGATGTATGACAATGTATAAATAGGCATTTTCCTAGAAATGATACGAAATGTTGTTTATGCGATACCGACATTAGAAATTTTTTTTTTTATAAAAAACCAAAATTTTAAATTAAATTTTTTTTAAAAATTACTAACGAAAATAGCAATTTACTGTGGAAAATAATCTCAAATTAGAGACATTACACTTAATTCTTCAGTCCAATATTTAGATACTTAACAAGCAAACAAGTAATTTATACATCTGTATATTATAGTCATCAGGTTATAACGTCCCTCTTCCATATTTATACATGTATATAGTTTACTATATTACATCTAATGTATTTTTTGTGACTTTTGTGATGACGAGCCGTGTTCCAGTTGTGTTCTGTATGAAATATAAAACGTAACTGGTATATTGAATATATTGAACGTCACCGGTCCCGGTGACTGAGTGATTGGACGTTAACCCTGTGGACGGGGTCGCGGTATCGATACACTGTCGCAACATTTCCAAGTCATTAAAATTGTAATGATATATCCCACTTGGTGCTCAGCACATTTATTTAGTTCCAGAACTTGTTGATCTAATACCAGTAAAGTGTAACTGGATGTGGTATCATGCCAGATGTTTACAGCGTAATATCCTAATGAGGCAGCAATATATCTGTCTCATACAGACAAAGGTCCCGACGAGACTGAAATACTGTCGATGGAACGTGAGACCAAAGCAAATGTGACGGTAACAGGTAATTTGCAGGATTTTCTCTCTGTGACCCTTTCTTGGTAGAAAAAAAAAGATAAAAGTCTTGAAAAGTATCCATCGCCATTCGGACAATTTAAAGGTGATATAAAACCGGACCCAGGCCTGATCCCTGGCCTTCAGTTTGTTTGATCACAGTACACATTTCCCACTAACAATTATGAGTGACATGATTGTTTTGTCGCCCGTTTTCTCTACGAGCCCGACGTTTACCGAAACATTAACAATTTGCTGTTCAGGTACACGAACTATCCATTTAAAGCGGTATATGTTGGTTTACAGAGAGTTTGAACAGTGTGCAGTATACGTGGACATAAGTGGCTCTCTCTGGAAAACGGCATACCCATTTGTCACTTACTGCTGTCAATGCCTCCCTGACTTTGTCATTTGTCTATCTACAAGGGCCATCGACGTCAGACAGACCTCTTCAGAATCAAAACTTGGGTAAAAATAAGTATCAAACCGATTACTCGATGTGAATAATGTAATGCAAGAGCAAAAGGCGAGCTGGGCTAGGGACACGAGGCTCCAGTGGATACACGTCTGATGGGACAGGAGTTGTAGTTTAGCTTGTCACCCGTGACACGGTTGTTTTGGCGCCAGACGATATCGGAACGACGCTGAAAATATTATCCAGAGGTTACTGCAATCCTGACGGATGTCCTGCTGTGCCTGTGTGGCAATATTCCGTATATCTAAAGATTGTTGTTTGGGAAGGCTATCGATTGTATATAAATATACTTAATGTTTTGAAAATGTATTAGCAAATTGGTGATTAAGCAATTGCACAATATGTGTACATTTACAGTGTTGAAAATATTAATACTTATAGAGATTTTAAGACAGGTATCAGGGTATCCTGTCATTTACATATTTTGTTTGGTAATTGTTGATTACTACTTGATCATTATTAATTTTGACCTAATCAAACTATTTATATCATGATCTATACATTTCATTAAACCGTCCCCGGTAGCCGATTGGTTAGAGCGTCCGCCTTGGGTGCGGGAGGTCGTGGGTTCGATAACCGGCCGCGACATACCAAAGTCGTTAAAAATAGTACTCTTATAACTCCCTTGCTTGGCGCTCAGCATATAAGGGTAGTTCCAGGACTGGTTGGCCTGGTGGATAATGTGACTGGGTGTGGTATCATGCCAAATGTCTACGGCGTGATACTGTAGTGTGGCAGCACTATATCTGTCTCAAGTAGACATCGTCTCCAAATGTCTGAATATTGTCCGTGGGACGTTAAACCCAACAAACAAACATTTCATTAACAAAAAAAGATGATAATAACAAATTCAAAATGTATTGTTAAATGCAATTCGAAATTTTTAACCATTTAAAATCAATAATTTTTAATACTTGAAGTAGTAATAGTATCATCATGATTAAAAACATTATTATTATTATTATTATTATTATTATTATTATTATTATTGATGACTTGTACTATGACTGATGACGTCTTTTGTTTTCTTGTTCCCCATTATAACAACCCACCGTTGTGATGAAGACATATGCCCGTCAAGAGCTGCGTTATCATACATGGAGATAGGAGATGTGTCAACAGTGGAAAGTATCTGATAGAGGTCTCAATTATACTGTTGAATCTGTCACGAACGTTACTTGACAGGAGTCGTTACTAGCTGGCTTTAGATCAATCAGTGTGATTACAATAAATGTGATACAAACCTCAGTAAATCGATACCTTCGAAAGGCAACGTATTTGAAAATCAAGCCTATCGATACCTTATTCTTTTCACAATATTGTTTGTTATTTCATTTCCTGTCATTATGCAAAGATTAAACTAATTCTATCAAATGAATTATAATTATGATTCAGCAAGTAATTTCGGTAGGTCGATGGTTCTACCCGGATGCCTCCGTGCATTCGGGGTCTTTCTCCACCTGTATTTAGCTGGACGTCGCTATTTGACTGAAATAGGCAAGTCAAGTCAAGTTCAGCAAGTAAACATACCTTGTTTTCTGGAAAAAAAATAGACTTTTTCTATATAATCGCTTATATGCGAATTTAGCATAAAATCTGTTTTATAGAATTTCTAAAACTTTTACACAGTGACAGGGAATAGAGTACCAAACTTCGAGTTGAAATCCAATTAGGTGTTGCTAGCCCATAATATTGAGTTATTTGCCTTTTAAAATGACACAAGAAAGCATAAAACTCGCTTTCAGGGGAAGATAACTAAAAAAAGAAAAAAGAATGGGACTCTCATTTTCCCAATTAATTTGTTTCCAGTGTGATTCTCTATAATCATGCAAAGTTTAAAAAATTCTCTTAAATGGAAATGTTAAAAATTTAAACAAAATTATGGGAGGTATTGTGAAGACAATATAACAAAACGGATTTAATTTAAAAACAAAAAAATTCTAATCTACCAACTTCCATTAAATATTATGCACTTGCTGATTTAAAAAAAAAATTACAATTCATATGTAACTAAGCGAAATCGAAAGATCATAAATCACGTATATTCGCTGTTTGTTTCCAGATCTGCACATTCTCCGCAGTAGTTACCACCCCTGAAGGCCGAGTCCACTTTTACAAATAAGGGGAAATTATGGTATAAAAAAAGAGACATACGCCTGCTTCTTTTTTAGTTGTTTTAAATCGTATAGCCAAAGCAGCATTCTTTTATTGATATGTAGGTGTTATATTTTCATTACTGTGTTACCTTTCATGTTCAAACTGAAAAAGAAAACCGGTTATATCAAATAGAACGATATATACAGCCTGAAACTCCCATTTTGTTAAAATATCCTAAATATCCTAAACATAGATTATGCTAGCCAATGATTTCATTTACTCTAGCTTCATTTGCATACCAACATTTGATTGGTTGAAGAAGAAGGTCAAAATCAATTTTATACTGCTACGCCGAAAAAAAACAACCAAGTTGACCGTCCCCGGGAATGTTTGGAGAGACAAATACATCGGGAGCGTGGGGGAGTCGGTTCGATCCCAGGCCAGGGCATCCCAAAGTTGCAGTAAACCATCTTGGTACTTCTTTTCATGATCCTCAACATAAATAAAGGAAAGTTTCAGGACTGGTTGATAATGTGACTTGGTGGTCTAGATAAACTGTATTTATATTGATTCATTTGGCAATGATTGCATACGTGACTATTTTTATGAATGAGAAACATTATGTGTTTGTTTAAAAGAGTCCGAAAAAATGAAACACGTATACTGTAATGTATAAATAAATACAGGTTCCAAATGTCTTAAAAACTGTTGGCGGAGAAGGATCAAGAACATAGCAATAGACTTCTGAGTTCAATATGTCGTCTGTTTTATTCTTTCCTTACTAATTAGTTTATAAAATACAAAATTGCAAAAATATACACCGCCAAAGGTGTTTGTGTTACGTATGGATCGAGTTTTATTTTCTCCATCAATGTAAACAGGTATAAAAAGAAATAAATTACATTCTGATTTTCATAATCAAATTCAAAATGTCTCTTTATTCAAAATAAACAAATACTATATATTACATGTATATGCTTTGAATAATATATGAATAAATCTTTTCTGCGTATGAATGTCTGCTAAGGAATTATGCAGCATGTCATGGGGCTTGTGAACCGAAAATAATCTAAAAAAAACATTTGAGGGGTCCTAAACAGGAACAAAATACTTTTTTGAAAATGAAAAAAAAAACTAATCTACCAATAGATTACTTGATGCAGCAAAACCTGATAAAGCTTTGGAAGCTCGTTTCTCAAAATACAAAAATCATATAAGAGTGTTGGTACTTTTTTTTTTTTATTAAAGAATGTGTGACTTTGTAAAATGTATGTATGTATGTTTCTTTTTTGCGTTTAACGTCCCACCGACAGTAATTCTGTCATTTGGAGATACGTTTCTTTGAAACAGATATATTGCTGTCACACTGCAGTAACACACTGTAGATATGTATTC
The DNA here is from genome assembly GCA_021229015.1 of Solen grandis. Taxonomy (NCBI): domain Eukaryota; kingdom Metazoa; phylum Mollusca; class Bivalvia; order Adapedonta; family Solenidae; genus Solen; species Solen grandis. Next base: position 66,686,020 of record CM037783.1, on the reverse strand, counting down.
TTCGGCCTTAAAATGCTCCATGTCAGTTTGGCAGAGCTTGGTCTGATATATTGCAATGGATTACACTAACTTCTTACTTCATGTTAGTTAAACAATTAAGATCAATATAAAATTATCAGTTAGGTTTATGCTATTTCTTTACTAGTGCAGGGCTTCATGTTTACCTATAATTAATGGCCCATTTGTCACTTTGTTTCCTATAGTGTTTGTTTGGTCACTTTGAACCTTACTTTTGTTACCTATTATAAAGGCAAAGGTTTCTGTAAATCGACTCTTTCTATTTTTACAATGATTTGCGGTAACTAATTACAATATCGAAATGTTAATATCTACAAAACATGAATACTAAATGTTGATATTAAATGTTTACGGATATGGATTTTTGGCGGTTTCTCTTCGCTATTTTATGGTTTCTAATTGGAGAAGGTGTGAACAAGCATTTGGTGAAGAGGAAGTTTGGCAAATATAGTTAAGGATATAACTACAGTTAGTTGGCGTAATGATACAGTTAACTGCGCCGACTGGCAAACACTAGAGGAAACAAGGACTAAACCTGAAGAATAATCCAAACATGGTAATGTGTAATCTAAACACGGCACGTAGCGGCCACACACAGTCCGTTCCCATCCCGGGTGGGTGGGGACTTCACCCAGCACAGCAACCGCTTATCTCCCTAACACAATACCGTTATCTTGTCCTCTTGTTACTATTTGAAGATCGCCTTTAATGCATAGGAAAGTTTTTTCTCTCTATGAAAATATCAAAATAAGAGGCAAAATGTAGGCGTTCAAGATTAAACAGCTAGAAAATAATTTTGCCGTAATGAATATTTACAACGGTTCCGGAGGAGCAAAATCCAGATTGGGTTTTAGTTTAACAGTGTGTCAACTGTGGTGATAACTTCTTATTCCAATCTCCAATCCAAACTTCTCTCTCTCTCTCTCTCTTAATTATTAAAAAATTTCATGTATGTTCTTTTTTTTTTTTTTGTAAAATACAAATGTATGTATACTTCTCAAATTTCGATCGCTTAAACCATGTAGGTCACATTAATTGGTTTTATAAGATTTTTATGTTTGTGTTTTGTAATTGTATTTTTGTTTTATTTATTAATCTATCTAGTCATTTTGAACGCGGGGTTCCAAAAGGTAACTTTAATTAATGACAGTTTGTTTTGTTTGCAAAAAAAAGAATTTTATACATCTTTACGACTAGTATAATTAGTTAACCCGATTTATGGAAGACCGAAAATGCACGCAATGCACCATGAACGTAACGGAAACTGAATATCATTTCCTGCTTGTGTGTTCGAAATATAGGGACTTGAGAAAACAATACATGAAACAATATTTTTGCCATTGGCCGACGATACATAAATTTGTCTCACTTCTTACATGTAATAATATTAATGTCATAAAAAACACTGCCAAATTTATTTACTATGCTTAAAAATAAAAAATATTTATATTATTTAATTATAATGATATTTATGTTCACAAATTTACGTACTTCTCTGAAAATATTGCTTACACCCTTTGTATGTTATCATTTGTTGGCTATATTTGTATACAAATTATGTCAATAAAGTTATGTTATGTTATTATGATAAAAATTTAAATTTACAATTTTTTTTTTAATAGTAACTACCATTATAAAACTATGTTATGAATACAGGTAGTTTGAACAGTTGATAAGCAAGACTTATAGCGTTTATACCTTAGTGAAAACATGTTTGCATTTTGTGTATTTATAATATATTATCATTATCAATTATTATTATTGGTAATTTTCGGCATTACTATTATATTATCATTGTTATTATCATTGTTATTTTTATTATTATCATTATTAGTAGTAGTATTTGTTGTATTGTTATTAGTAGTAAAAGTAGTCGTATCAACAAAATTATTATTAGAAGTAGCAGCAGTAGAATTGATATTTTTGTGATTTTGAAATATTCAGCACATATTTACGCATGTATATGATATCTTTAAAAGGCGGTGCTCTGACGTCTATTAAATATACCCATGCTAGTGGGTGGTCCGTTTTGAAATCAATACAAAATTACTTTTTTTTTTTTTTTTTTTTATTATTATTAAAGAAAAATTGTAAAGTTTGAACTCTGTAATACCATCGCATAACAGTGTGTTTACAAGTCCGTATATTTTGTACTCATTTCAATAATCAATACAATTTAAACAAGAGTCTCATACACGTATTTATATATCCTCTTTTTTAAGGAAGCATCATACATTTGGAAAATAAGTTCTGATATAAAAAATGGTTAAATCAGATTTTATTTTCACACGCAAAACACACAAATAACTAAATGCATTATGAATTATGACCCGTTTTAATTTTAATACATCTTTAAAATAAATATTAATCAATACATGACAAATTTACAACAAGTAGTTCATTTCCAAAGTAAAACGCACAGCCCAGTTTTATTTTTTATCAGTGTCAGGCGAGCGCGACTCCTGCCCAGCCAGTTTTGTCAGTTCCAAAGATTCACCGGCCCTGTAGGGCAACAGGTTGAAGGGTGAGCCCAGGAGACCGCCGATAGCCCCAGTGTAGGAGGGCAGGCCCGGGTAGGCGCCCGGTTGTGAAATCCCAAACCCGGCCGCAGAATACTGTCCAGGAATAAATGGCGAAGTCAGTGGCGCCGAGGTTGTTAGACTTCCGGAATATCCCGACAAGAACGCTGAATGAAGGCCAGATAATGGCGCTAAGTTTGGTAAAGGTTTGAAGGCAGATTTAATGTCAAATGGGTTGGAAAATGAAGTAAATTGGGAACTTGTCCGGGGACTCCAGTGTGAAGGGCTCGCATATGGGTGGTACTTCATGTTGTTGTTGTTAGACTTAGGACTGTCACCTTTGCCCTGAGCGTCAATAGTGTCTTGCGCGGACAGAAATTGTTCAATAGCTTTCACAAGGTCGCCATTGCATCCTTGTAAAACAAGTTCTAGCACTGCCTTTCTGTGCAAAGGAAACACGCGTTCGAGTATTTCAAGATTGTTCAAGCGACCAGGTGTGAATGCTGCGGGTTTGACTAACGCAGACGGACGAACGGGCGAGTCTTCCTCGGACTGATACGTGGGTTCGTGTGCTTCTCGTCTGGGTATCCTGCTGTTAATTTCATGATGTGATTCCTCTTTTGTATGACATCTGTCTATATCATCGCCTGAACACACACTGACGTCATCTTCCTCGGAGGCAGACTCTGAAATGTGTGATATCAAAAGTTGCAAGAATATGTCGATACATGTATTTAATATTGCCATAGTTACGGCATCATAGATTGATAAAAGAAAAATAATGTCACTGTATTATTTTACCTTTGTGAAATATAGTACATCTAAAATGACATTTCAATACAACAATTGTATATAAACCTAATCTAATGATTATGATATAAACAAAGTCACCACATAAAATATAATGCGAGTATAAAATAATGAATAAAACAATTTGTTCCACAGGTTGTTATATGAATGAAAATGGAAAAAATGAAACTTAATATTTCAATACTTTATTATATGTATCTATTTATTGTAGCATTTAAATGTTAATCAAGTTAGCTATGGAACAAAAGTTTATTATGCAGGATTTGTTAAGGGTAGTTACATTTCGATACTATAGATAAAGCATGATTAGACTCTAGTATAACTTCGATTCTAAAGTAAATAAAATTAAAAACGCATATATTAAAAGTAATATTTCCACATAATATTTTTCACATTGATAAGTTTACAATGATCACGGGGTAGACAAATCATATTTGTATTTATTATAAAAGCTATGAGATGAATCATTAGATGTTGAAACATACCTTCGGAGGAGGGTTTATGTTGTGCTGTTTCACGGTCGGATTTCAATTCATGGGGCGGTGACACGGTTCCTGGTCCCCACAGAGGTCCCTGTGTCATTATAGGTATCGGAGTCTCACCGGAACATGCCCGTATTCCCAGCGCGATGGCGTCCTCGGTCGCCTGTTGTCGCTTGAGAGCCACCTGGGCGGCCATGACGCGTTGTCGCTCCGCGATAAGGTTACACTTAGCACAAGTACAATCCTTAAAATCACAGTGGCGTTTGTGTCCCTTGAGCCAAGACACCATCCCGTGGTTCCGGCAACGGGCACATTTTGGTTTACGAGTCCCTTTTTCTGTCACAGGATATAAAGCAGACATTGAATTCATCTCGACACAAATTTGTCCACTTTTTAAAGACTGTTTCCAGCAACTCCACAATATTGTAATAAAATTTATCTTAACTTGGTTGATCTTCAAGTCAGACCGATCTACATCGGTGGCAAAGATGGTTACTTTCTGAATCAGAATGCGTATCCCGTTATATTGTATACGTTTTCAATATGGAAGAAAAGAGATGGGCTGGACAAATGTTTGAAAGACAAGCTTGGGTAAACAGTTTGGGTAGGAGAGGAGCTGCCAGCGATTCCCATTCTCTTGTCTATGTTTACCCAAATTATGTCAACAAGGCGTTAGCCAATGAGAGACGCCCTGGTCAGGAAACTCCTACAGCTGAAGATTGGGTAGAAAACGAAGGGCGGGGAATGTGTGCGATGGGCCGAGATTTGGTATTTACGTATTTGTTAATATAACAAAATTGCGGATATTAAATGCTGTAAAAATGTTACTAATTCATACACACGAGCGTACATACATACATACATACATACATCAGCATATATACATCATAAATCAACCTATATGCAACATAAATCATCATATACACATCATTAATCAACATGTATGCAACATAAATCAACATACATATACATACATCCATGACTTTGATTAACAAAAAATAATATCATTTGCCAATAAATAAAAAAAAAACATTTCCTAGATTTTGTTTAGCACATACTTTTTTGCGTCTTTTACAGATTATTTTAGAAATAAAATACTAGTAAGTAATGAACAAAATTTAAACAAGAAAAATAAAACATTTATATTAAAAAATGACTTCATGTCCACATCAATCTGTATACATATTTTTATATTGATTCTGGTATTATCTAATTTAAATATTTTCGTTAGAATATTGATTGACAAAAAGAGAAAAGCATGTATATGTAAAATATAATTAAAGTCAATTCTCTAGACAAATGATTTAGCTGGATAGTTTTCTTATCAAAATGCGTATCAATATATGTTTGTGTAAATCAACGTGAAAATTACACATGTATGACGACTGACTGAGAATATTGTTGAATTCGTATGTTTATAAATACACTTCTTTGAACAAAGTTTCAGTAGTGATAGAAGCAGAAGTAATATAGACGGGTTAGTAGAAGCGGCGTCAGTAGTTGTCGGTTTCGCTGGGAGTGGTTGCTCTAGAGTTGTTAACATTTAAACGTTATTTTGCATCTATTTTACTGAAAGTATGCCGTCTTATTGATGATTTTGTTGGCACTAATAGGGAGGACAACCGTTTCCTGTCCGTGTGATAAAACCAAACCGCGAATAATTTTGTTCATCGTTTCAACGTCGGACCGACAAGGAATCGAACATGGATTGTAAATGTGTTAGAGAGAGAGAGAGAAAGAGAGCACGGAATTGGGGGAGGGAATATCATATAGAATATATACAAGTACACATATCAGTTTTATCTTGCAACATCTATCAAATAGAAATCGTCATCTTCTTCATCTTTAATTTTACTGTAGAGGTAAACCAAGTACTTACTGCATTATGTTCGTTTAATTATAACACCGTATGTCGTTTCATTAAAGTTTAGTTAAATCGGTATGACAGAATAACATCTGAAAAATATGATGATACTAGATGTCCCAAAAATAAAATTAAAAAAAAAAACAACATAATCTACTTCTAAAGTATCATCATCACCATCATCAATAGCAGCAGCAGAAGCAGCATTGTCCCTCTCTTTTTAGCGCGCGTAGACCACACAGAATCATAACGTAACCGGAGTTCACCGCGATCCATTCTTTTAGTTTACATTTCCTAGTATGATTAAATAAAATTGATAGAAAATCTAAGCAGATATTTCACGTGCCGCGAGCTAATTGAACAGCGTGATGGTTAGTTTTCTGAATTCGCCCGGCAGGGAAATTTTAAACTCTGATCTGTTCCGAAGATGAGCTGTTTATTATCAGTAGGCATTTATAAAATGACAATGTTTATAAACAAGTCACGAATCCCATTTGTAAATGAACAAGTTCGGTGGTGTATAAATTTAAAACATATGTTTCCATCGCTTGCTGCCTAAACAAACGGGAGGGATGTGTCAACTTGTGTTGCGGCCATGCGCCTGACTCTCGCGGTTTCTCGCGGTTTCTTGATCAATGAGGGAGTGTAAGGGGTCTGACTTCTTTAATGTTATAAAAGACGATTTAAAGCATACCTTGGTAAACAATAATTAGAAAAAAGTTTATTATACACTAAATGTATGTTACAAAATAAATATTCCTCTATTAATAAATAAATTATTCGTGATGATATGCATGTATATGTATACATATGCTGTAAAAAGCCATATAACATGCGAACTCATATGAAATTGACTATGTTAACAGAAAATTATGTTAAATGAGACACTAGTTTGAAATAAATTATGAAATAAGAAAAAAGAGAAGATTCGCAGATATGTATCTACATGATATAAAAATAGACATATTGCAGAAGAAAAGAAACTATAAGGAATAAAACGTGTATATGAAATATACATGGTGAAAATACTGGAGTTTACAAGAAATACATAAAAATAAACATATATCTGTATTTATTTTATAAAAAAAAAATTTCTGTTATCATTATTCACGCAATTGATTTAGGCATATCTTTTAATGACATATATCCTTTTAATTATAATATATACACGCATTTCATTATTTGTTCTAGTATCACTGCGTTATGTGGTACATTTGTCTCTATGTATGGGGTATTTATAACTCCTGATTATGTTTCCGTTTATGAAAATAAAAACAGCATTGGTGTGTGCGGTGAAAAATATTTTAAATCCAATATATGTTGTACATTTGTCCTTTATATGAGGTGCATTTAATACATATGTTCTAAATCGTTATATGCATTTTATGCTTGAGTAATATACTCGGAGTAGATATGACTATATGTGGGTGGATTATTGTAATAAGGACTCCTTGAGGGGCATATAAAGATTTGTTACTGTAGTTGTGTTGGAGTGACAGTATTTCAGGCATATAGGGACGTCCAGCGAATTAATTCTGTCATTAGAAAAACTATTCATTTAGAATACCGGTCTCTTGGAGAGTACAGAGGCTATTAACTATTCATATAGAATACCAGTCTCTTGGAGAGTACAGAGGCACCCGGGATGAACCATTGACCTACCACAACCGTCTAGGGGGATTGATAGTGATCCTGTCGGGATTCGAACCCACAGCGGTGAAGGGCTGAGTTATGTAGGCCATTTGTTTCTTAATTAAAATGGAATGAATGCATTTGAATGCTATACCAACGTTGTTTATATTTTTTCATTAGTAAAACTATTTATTTAGAACACCAGTATTAAGTTTGTTGTTTTCAACTGTACAGTAATAATAAAATTGCACTCATCTTTGAATTGTGCATCATAGATTCACGTATTATAGAATGTATGAGCATAGAAAATATCCATTCCAATATCTAGGCTCATATACACCCTCACAGAAAAC